>BMAO01010467.1:0-60186 GCA_019973975.1 Trichonephila clavata | reverse complement strand
GGCAGCATTTTTAGCAACAAGCCTTTGTAGACACGGTAAGTCCCAAACGTGAGAGCCAATTTAGTGGTGGTCCCATCTAATGGTGGCCCCATCTAGTGGTGGCCCCACCTAGTGGTTTCACCATCCAGTGATGGCACCATCTAGTGTGGCACCACCTAGTGGTTTCCCATCCAGTGATGGCACCATCTAGTGGTGGCACCACCTAGTGGTTTCACCATCCAGTGATGGCACCATCTAGTGGTGGCACCACCTAGTGGTTTCACCATCCAGTGATGGCACCATCTAGTGGTTTCACCATCTAGTGGTGGCACCACCTAGTGGTTTCACCATCTAGTAGTGGTTTCACCATCTAGTGGTGGCTCCACCTAGTGGTTTCACTATCTAGTGGTGGGACCATTCAATGGTGGCTCTCGTGACCAAATTTTGATGCTTGTATTCACTTTAATTCAAGCTCTCGTCGTATGCTAAATATTGCTGCGAATCAATTTTTCCAAGAGTACCAGAGCCAAATTGATAAGGGATCTACATAATCATATGATATAATCATATACCCATACGATTTTCACATCCAGAAAATCTATCGACTCAAACCGGGATCGAACCCGCAACTTTAAGCTTAGGAAGCGGGCACACTACTTCTAAGTTACCGAGCTGAATATTTTGAAATAAGTTTTATTAAATAAAAGGATTTTTCGAGTATTAATATATTTTGATTTCGTTGGAACTGAAAATGCAGCATATATTCTGTTTTTCTTCTTATTAAAATTTTTATTTTACTTGATGAGGTTTCATTTATAAATTATTAATTTGTTTAAAGGGCTGCTCGAACTGTAAGTGAAGCCTGGTATAATTAAATATGGATTAGTAATATTACAGTATACATAACAAGTCATTTACTATTTTTAGCAGAAATGTTTCCGTTTCACCATGAAGTGCTAGGAAAGATTAAGAAGAAGAAAAAAAACTGATTTTATCTGAATATGATGTTACTTAGACAATAGCTATAAAATTTTGCTGACTGAGCTTTTTAAAAAAATCTCAATACACATCAGAGATAAATACATTTAAAAGAGGAGTTTAATCAAATTGAAAAATAACATTTATTTCTTAAAATTTATAATAGAATCGTTAAATAAAAAAAAAAATAAGAGAGATTTAGGGCAAAATAATCAGTAAACGTACAATCAGTCCCTTAGCAATATCATAGATACGTTTACTATTTGGAAAGAGAGGCATTCAACAAACACACAGTGGATTCATTACAAGTTTAAAGGTACAAACTATTGATTTATTATTAATTATTATTAGTTATGTTATTTCCTGAAGTCAGTCTAAAAAAATTATGGAACCTTTATTTTATTTTACTAATTCATGTTAAGAAATTATTATCAGCTTATTTACCCTTTTTATTTATTTTTAATCAACTTGTATTATTTTCAGGGTAAAATAAAAAAAAAAATTATACTTTCACTCATTTATTGGTTATATTTTTAATCTTTCTTCTTATTATTATACGCAAAAAAGTTATATTCATGGTATGTATCTTTAATAAGTTGATGAATTGAATGATTAAAAAGGGAAGTAAAAAAAAAAAACTTTCCGAAAAGAGAGAGAGATTCTAATCCAGAGGTACTCAACCTTTTTTTCCCGCCGGATCAAAAACATATGATCACTATTTCACGTGGGTCGCAACATGAGGATCAATGCCAGAGGAATGGTGGCGCCATAAGATCACGGACATTTAAAATGCAGAAAATTGATCCAAATATCAAAACTCACAATTTTGGATCTTATTTAAAGCTATATAAAACTCTATGAAACTCAACTCACAAAAGATAAGTTTTATGCATTTTTTACCAAGTTGCGGGGTTATTTCGACTTCCTTTCGACAATGATCCCAAGTCTCGTGTTTGCATTCTACTGACATAAAAGCAAAGATTCCATGTAATTTGATTTTTTCTTTTGACAAAGCCTCACTTATTTTCATTTCAAATATTAATTTATCAACCGAGGATGGTAATAAAGAGTTTTTACTGAATTCCGTACTGAACAAGTATTATTTGTTTAAGGTAACTGGGACGTCTGCAACGAGGAAACATGAACTTTTTTGCACCGAATTTAAATGGTTCTCACTTACTTAAATTAAAACTAAAGGAAGTAAAATTTTTACGTTGAATTATCTGCATATTTCTGTCCTGGTTATTGTAAGAAAATTCCATTTTAACTTAAAAATAAATCTTCTGTATGAGAAATAATTAATCAACTAACTATTTTTTTTATTTTCAAGACATGTTCTTACCTTTAGTTACACTTTGGCATATATAGCTATAAAATTGCACAGGGTTTTTGCAAACATAACACTCCATAAAATTAACAAAATGAAATTTTCAAAATGAAATTTATAAAAATTTTTAAATTTAGTAATTTAAATTTCCTTTAGATTTTATGCAAAAATTGTTCTATATCTAAAATTTATGAATGTTTGTTTTAAAAAAAATCATTCACTTTGTTGAAAATTTGTGGATCTAATAGTATACAAAATATCAGCTCTATAGGTAAAGTAGATTTTGAGCAAAGTGTACCGAATCACCGAAAAAAAATTGCAAATAAAGATATTTTCATCTATGATTTGTAAAGTAATATTTTTTAATACAATATAAAGTCATACCATTATTAGTTGGATTATTTTGCATCCCCTCCCAGTTTTTAAGTTGTAAGTTTGAAATTCTAAATTCCTTAGAAGTCTTTTTAATTACACTTTCCTTTTGCCTCATCAACACGTGTTATCAACGATTCACACTTTCTTCCATCAAAAATACCAAAGTTTTTTGTCTATAAGATTTAGTATTTTTTACTTCACTTTGAGCATCATCATTACAGAATATTACAGAATTCCTTACATATATTTTTATTGTTATAAAAATACACAAAGAAAATGTCTTTGATGAATTTAAGAAGTTAATTTGATGTTGAATTTAAATGGAACTCTGTTTTTAAAAATTATAACAAAATAATCTCAGCTTTTGTATGCATACATATGAAAATTTATTTATTTTAAAATAAAACCAACAGAGTAATAAACATATAGAGTTATTCATGAGCATTCAAATGAAGTTAGGAAAAACGTTAAGTTAGGGAAAACGAATTGTCTATTTTACAAGCTGTGTATTTAATTTAGAATAAGCCTCAAAATCCCCTTTGTACTATATCCACTTGATTTATAGTTTAAGAACTACACGGAGTATTTATAAATTCAAAACTAGACATAATTAACATTTAAAAAAAACCAAAATTTTATTTTAAAATTTTGTAACTTTTCATTTTAATTTTTCGTAATTTTTGCACAAAAAAATGTAGAAATTTCAATAAATTTGAACACATACAACATAGAAAATTCACATTCTTTCTATAGAAGAATTAGTTTTTTACAATAGGTATTAAATATAATGCGGATTTTGAAGAAGGTGTACCTGAATAACAGTTATATCACATTTGCTTACAATTTTAAAATTCAATTTTTTAGCGTTCTATTTATGGAATTCTCATAAATAATGCCTCTATGGATGCAGCACAGTGCCCTTTTTTAAAAAGTAAAATAAAAAAATACAAAATTTAAAGCACCTTCACTTATCAGTTATCTTAAATTGATTTCAGACTTGCTTTTGCATTTTTGTTTCGAATATATTCAAATACTTTTTGATTTTACTAAAAAAAATTATCTGAACAAATAATTAAATTTATCAAAATGAGCATCGGAAGCATTTAAGAAACCCTAACAATTTCTATATCAATTCAATTGTTTATCCTTAACAAATACCTATACATATGTATAGATTATAACAAATTTTATAGGATGGTTTTGTTACTTCTGTATATTGTGACATTGCCACCAACAAAATATTTTGTTGTTGTTGTAAAGATTTTTTTAAGGAAGCTAATTTATCTCGTTTGAAAGAAAAAGAGCCATTGAAAAATTTGTTCTTAGGGGTGTAGTGACAAGCAAAATTTTCTTTTTTAAACAGAATATTTTCACGATAAATCAACAAGTTGTCCATGTTTGTTATTCGCTACGAAATAGTCAAGGTCCCAATCGTTTTGAAACGACATATATCTTTAAATATTTTTCGCTTGGAAGACATGAGGAATAATTATATAAAAATTAGTTTCGCCCACAAAATGGCCGTTACTCTACTGTTATTGTTATCTCTAACTGTTACAATTACAAAAAGGAACAAAAATTATCTCGCTATTCGCAAAAGCACAACATCGATAGCAAAATTAATAGATTTGATTGTTTGATTGATAGAATTTCTCGCTAAATCTATAAAACATTGTTCTGAAATAATTGAATTTATTTGTGCAACCGGCCATAGCCGGATCATTCAGAAAGGTCCGGTGGGCCACATGCGGCCCGCAGGCTGAGTATTAATGCTATAATCTGTGTGTTATTTTCGAAATTTTTTTGAGCAAATTATAAACATGAAGGAGATGCGTTCACGGTACCTTCCGTTCCGAAAGCGCACACCCTACCCTTAGGCTAAAATGATCCCTTTAGTTCAGAGGCAGTTAGTATCTTATATAGAATCACCGCAACACACTCCCCTACCAGTGAGTCGGTAAGGCGAACGAACGACATCTTTGTTATGGCAAGCGTATGAGCTGTTGTGTCTCTAGTTGTGACGGCTTTGCCTGTTGCGTCATTCGTACGAGATGGCTTGAAGTTTGCACCATGTGTGAGACGTCTTTGTTGATTGCGTCATATGTGAGACGATTTTGTTGATTGCGTCATGTGTCTGACGGCTTTGGTTGCATTTGCAATGGATAGATGGCTTCAATTGTTGCGTGATGGTTGCGTTTATTCGAAGTTCCCAGGGACACCAATGAAGGAAGATTCGTTCTCGGTGCCTTCTGTTCCGAAAGAACACACATTGTCTTAAATAGAATCCACTGCTAGAAACATAACTAAAATTTTATATGAGTGGATTTTTTAGTTATATATATATATACATATACATATATACATACATATAAATAGGCAGTTTTTGCGTTATATACATACATATATATATATATATAACGCTAAAATTGCCTATTTCAAAATATGGCAGCTTTGAATCAAAACTTAAATTGAAAGGACTGGTACAAATGAAAAAAATAATTCTGAGTTAATATTCTAAGTCAAAACGAGAATCTTTAAAAATTATACCAAATTTCTTGATACTGTACTATATTTGATGATAAAAAGAAAAAAGTTCAATGTGTGTAACTTTGTTGCTGACAGTAACTTACTTTAATTTTTCTTTAGAAAAGTTTTTATATTTTTTTAACATTTTGGTATGTTTCTTGCGCATTGTTTCTCTTCAACTTTAGCAGCGGGAATATTCCTGAAATCTGAAGTAATTATTTGCATTATATTTTTTGGCCTAATTGATTCGTTCAATGTGTATTTTTTCGCCAAAGTGCACAGCTTTATTTATAGTTACTGACATAATAAGTTACGATAAACTTTGTACATATACAGTCGACTATCGATAATTCGAAGTTGGAGGGACCAACGAAAAATTCGAATTATCAAGATAGTAACAAAAAAACCTCCCAAAATACACAAAGAGAATTTTTAAAAAGCACATGTTATACAGTACAAATATTTTTCAGTATAAACATTTTACAGAACGGATGACAACAGGTACGGCCGGTCTATTGTCTACTTGAAGAAGGAAAGCAATGGAAGTGTCTTTTCGCCTGCGGAACCGGAAAACACTAAGAAGGGGTAGCAGACAGATGGCCATCAAATGGGCTGCGTTACAGGGAAGACACGCAGAAAGAATACAACACAAAACCTTAAAGTTCCAACCTGTTTGCTACAGGACTGTACATGAGAGTGAGTGTTCGAATTGCCGAGAGTTTTATAAGATAACTTCGTATTATCGCGTATTGTAGTCTGGCTATCCGCAGATTTTACTTCGAAATATTGAGTGTACCCAAACGTATTGTTTTAGTTCGAAATATCAAGAGTTTTTCTAGGGACTGAGCATATACTTCGAATTAGGGAGAGGTTCGTATTATTGAATGTTTGAATTAGCGAGAGTCGACTGTAATTACAAGCTTTTCAAAATATTTTTATCCTGCTTCTTAAACGGAAACCCTATTAAATCATGTTCCAAATTATCAAAGAATTATTGCACATTCACGGTATTTTAAAAAATTCTCGGATTAATGATTTGCTAATGAACCAAGATGAATATTTTCATTACACAATGCATGACGAAAATTACGATGATTATCGACAAATATGGATAAATAAAGTAACATTCCCGGCAAAAAAAAGATTAAACATTTGACAATAATTTAATAATTCTTTCAAAAATCTACTTATTTAGTATTAATTATTTTATCATTGTTATTGGTCTTTCAAATTTTCGAAGAATATTTTCTTACACAAAGGCTTGAAACCTCTCGAATTAGATATTTATTGAAATGTTGTTTGAATCATAAATTGCACAGAGTTTCTTTTAATAAACAAATACTTTTATATGAATTTCTTTACCGGGTCAACAATTCCGTGAAAATACCTTTTAGAGAAAAAGAACAGTTTTTCTTTTGAGGTTCTTGAGTATTTCCAAAACATAATATATTTTAAAAGGGATTTCATTTATTATTTCCCAACTGTAAGTCTGATAGATATCGATACTACACTGGTGTAAGAAATTAAGAGAATTTGCATATTTTGTTGAATTGCATGAAAAGAGCTGAACTGAATGAAAAACCACTGCTTCTAGATAAAAAAAGGAAATCTTGTACCGCAAATACGTAAGCGTATACGTGCGTGTAGGTGGAGTCAGCGGAAAACAGGCTTTATAAGCGCATGTAAGTTAAGACGTATTTCGTTCGCCAGCACACCTCGGCGAATTTCTTGCTGTTATTTTGAAGCAATCGTTCAGTTCAAATTGTAACAGTAAAACTGAGCAACCACCAACGTTTAGATGATGGAATAATGGGGTGAATTGTTGGGAGTCTAGAAGCAGGTTTGTAGAGAGTTCAGTTTGACGCCAAACGTCGTGTGTAACTTATGTAAACAATTCCAGGATACTGGGTCCATCGACAGAAAGCCTGGGCAAGGTCGTACAAGAGTCAAGATGGCCACAGTGAAGATCACCATTTGTTGATTATAGCGAGGCGTAACAGAGAGACTACAGCTTTTCAGCTCTCTCGTTACTTGTATGCAGCCACAGGAACTTATGTATCAAGGGTGACTTTTTCGAAAAGACTTCATGAGAGAGATTTGTTTGCCAGAAGACCTACTGTTTGGCTCCCGCTCACGTCTATGAACAGGAGAGTTCATTTAGTATGGTGCGTAAAGCATAGAGATTGGAGTATGGATCAATGGGCAACCGTTCTGTTCATCGAAGAGTCCCATTTCAGCTTAAACACCGATTCTCGCCGTACGTTCATATGGAGAGAACCATCGACCAGCTGCCTACCCTCCAATGTCCGAGAAATCGACAATTATGATGGAGGAAGTTTAATGGTCAAAGAAGGCATCATGTTGGATGGCCATACACTTCTCCATGTCTTTGAAAGAGGCTCTGTGACTGGTGTGAGGTATAGGGATGAGGTCTTGGAGCCCTATGTTCGCCTTTTCAGGGGTGCATAGGGCTTCTAGTTCAGTTTAATGGACGATAAAGCGACGCCACATAGAGCTCTTCTGATCGACGAATTTCTAGAGAATGAGGATATTCGCCATATGGATTGGCCAGTCAGGTCTCCATACCTAAAACTTATAGAGCATGTCTGGGACGCTCTGGGGAGGGAAATTGCAACTCGCACCCCCTCTGAGAACCATCCAGGGAATGAAAACCGCGTTGCTGAATGAGTGGGACCAATTATCATAAGAACTTATATAAACTGCCTTATTTCAAGTATTACATCAAGCTGTGAGGTCTGTATAGCTGTAAGAGTAAGCCATACCCCTTGTTGACTTATTTCTTTTGTTTATTCTGCAACCTCTGTTTTATACCTTCCAACTCCAACGAGTGTTACGCTCGATCATGCGTGTGCATTGCAGTTGTTGAATGATTATTTGTTTTGTATTGTATCAATGTATGTACATTTCAAATTTCATTAAAATTGGTCCAGTAATTCTAGAGATAATCGATCAAGTCTGAAAATTCTCTTAGTTTTTTACACCAGTGTAGTATAAAAAAATGTTAAAATATGGGCTGCAAAGTGTATAAAAGAGATTAATAAAATATGAAGGGAATAGTTTAAAAGTAAAATTCATTAAAATCACATTTAGTTTATGTATATGGGGATTTAACCAAAATCTTTCCCAAAAAGTTAGACTCTTCAGATAGCGAGATTTTAGTGGCGAGGTGTGTAGGTTGTTTTTTAGAATTTACGGGTTAAGTACGAATAAATCGAACACAATAATTCAAACAAAGAGACTTCTTGAAAATAATTTTTTACAGGTTATATAGGGAAAAGTGCGCTTGACGGAGTATTTACAGGGTAATAGGAATTAAAACATGCAGATATTAAGGAAATAGAAAGGGAGATGACACATCCTCTAGGAGGACGTTAGAAAACTAAAAAAACTCATTATGTGATGTGACTGAAACTTACCGCGCCTCTTTTGTGAGCAAGCGCGGATGCGCAAAAGCGCTTGGACTCCTCCAGTGTATGGTTAGTGGGCTTCTGCCGGAATATTATTTCTGTAGGCATTTTGTAAGCCCGCCCGATGGCGTTGATCTGGAATGCTTTATAATTAAAGTTACTGTCCTCTGTAAAGGGATTGTGATCTAACCTTTACAAAGATATTTAAACGGAACATCTTGCATGTATACATATTACACAATGTAAAATTTTAAAATTCTAATAAATAGAGTGAATTTTAAAATATGATATTGAGAAAATCATATATTCCCTATCCAATTTTGTAGTTTATGGCATTTGAAAATGCAAATTTGAATTATTTCTTCCGATTTCTGGTGAGTATCCTGTAATATACGAAACCTGTCCTTATATGAGCCTCCATTCAAGATTTGTCAACGTCGTAAAGAATCATGTCCTCGTCTTCTGATGTGTAATAAACGGATGAATTTATCCTGGGTTTGTGAGGTGTCGTTTTTATTTCAATATTAGGCTTATGTTCTTTTATATATGCGCAACCTTCTATTTTTTTTTGAATTTTGTTTTAAATTTTTTGAAGTTTTAGATACCTTATGAGGAGATAAACCTACTGTTGGCCCCGCCTTGAGGTGTGGGAGGAAGTGAAGGATGACTCGCCATAAAACCTTTCAAATATTTATTCAACACACAAATTATCAACAGACACAATTCTAATATTCAAACAAGAAGAGATATTCCTACTAAGAACAATAGAGAAATAAACCACGAGAGACGCGAATTATGAGAAGACTTCTGTTATATTATTTTTTTTTTTTTTTATATTTATCCTCCTTTTAAGGGATCAATCCACTACTCTAGATATTTGAATTATAATTTAGCTATGGTGACCAATCATCACTTTAATACTTTCAACTATTTAATGTTCGAAACGCGTTATCAATTATATTAATACCTGATCGGTACCTATCTCTCATCATCGTCAGATTCCTTATATTTTAATCTCTATGTAACTCCGTCTATCCATCCACTCTAGCTAGAAACCCTATATTATATACAACCAACCTAATCTGCGTATCCTGATTTCTTCTTCCAAAAGGGTTGGTTGTGATTGATTTCAATGATAGCCTAGAGATTTCCCAAGAGGACTAGTTGAAAGACTCGTATAGATCCGTCACAACCTGAATAACATCGCCTGATCATAGAATCTTTCGAGGATTTCTGATTCAGGGATGGCCTTAAACTTGAGTTCAGAAATGATACTTCGTCTGGAATTGAGAGATTTGTAAGGACTAACAAGGAGTGGACAATCAAGAAAAACTTTAACTCAAAAATAGGATTTTGATTGAATAGAAAGTTTGGTTTCAACAAGTAAATCATCGGATAGAATTTTTTTTTGGATTTCGGTCCACAAATTCCTTGAAGAACTTTAAAAATTGCAAAAGGGGATTTTTAGGGACATTACATTATTAAGCAGCGATAATAGGAAAAAAATTGTATTGCTAGCGATTTCATCAATAGTAAAGGATGTGGGTAAAACAAGACTTTTACCAGGGTACAGCACATTTAGATCCATAAAAAAAGAAGAGCAAGTCATCCTGGTGTGCCTCCACGCACCACGGATTTCAACAAGGGAGGCAGTAAGCCGACCAACTTGCGACAGCCAGGCCCTGCGATTACCTCGAGTTACCCAGTATATAGCACGAAATCATCAGGGTGAGGATCCAATGGGAAAATCCGACACCCCTTATCTGCAGCACTAACCTTACTGTAGTGTCTCTCCGTGGACACCGAAGAGACTTGTCCTCAGCCGATTGACAGGAGTGGGCTCACTCTTGCCACCCATCTTCAGAGAACCTTGCCAATAGGAAACGAACGCCAAAGGTATCCCCAGAACACCATTCCCTCCCCCTTACGTGTCGCCGCACACGACAAACATGCGGGTTGAGAAACCAAAGGTGTTAATGAAAAACAAAGAAACAGGAGAAACATCGAAAAAATAGGGGAAAAAGTTTAATATAAAGCGAAACTAACTAAAAAAACTAACTAAATTACAAAGGTAACCAAACTGTGTTAATAATAATGAATGATATAATCCAGTTGAAACAAAAATCTAGAGTTGCACTCTCGTATATTTTGTTTTAAAAAAGATTCATCTATGATTTTATCGGGGATAGGAAAGAAAGAGGAAAAGGAGATGACAAGAAGGAGGGTCGAGAATAGAGAAGGATCATTGGGGTACCTAGGGAGCGTGACACCCGCGTGTTATCCGAATGAAACAAAAATCAGTGGATGTAATGTGCTTTTATAGAGAAAAATAACCATCAGTATTTTGGATGAATTGAATGGATTGTTCAAAAGATACAGCTGTAAAATTTGAGTCACTGAACAAGGCGCTGACTCACTTCTATCCTATTACCCTTTAAGTCCCTGACCGCAAATTCCTGCTGGAACACTCCGAGCTCCAGGGGAGCAGCAAAGAACTTTTAAAATTATTTTTTTAGTGTCATTAGGGTCAACATAGTGTTAATACAGTGCTTCTCAAAGTTTCAATATTCGCGACCCAATATTCAATCGTATAATTTTCATCACCCCCCTCATACAATAACAATGTATTGAATTCAGTTATTCTTTTCTTTGAAGCTAAAACTACGAAACGACTTTAACCTCTAAGTGCCACCAGCGTATATAAACATCTCTCTCAGCCAAAGCGTTACTTTCCCCGGACGTATATACACAATCCATAAAACTATTCCGAAAGTTTTAGAATGCAATAAAAGGACCTTGACAATGCTTCGAAGGATTTACTTATTTCTGATTATTTCCTTCTTTATCCCCCCCCCTCAATACTCACATACGTGCGCCTGCGTGGAAAACGGTTGGCATTGGGAAGCGAATCGCGTAACTTTTAATTGGCAGTTAAGGGATAAACCGTACAAATTAACAAGATAAGTGTAATATTTGTATATAATTTTATATATTGACAATCCCATGGGGGCACTGGTATTCATCAAACTTCTTCTTAACTTGGTATTGTTAAATCAATTATAAAAGGCATTGTGTAATAGCACTGATTCATTTATAAGTGTATTTTTCATTATAAATGTGTATTATATTTTTATTATGTCAGAATGTATTTTGTTTGTTTTGTTTCAGTAAAATAAGATTTTTAAAATAATCTTTTGTTTTCAACTTTTCAATAGGCTCGCCCCCTCCCCCTCGTAAAGTTGTCACACCCCCAGAGGGGGGGGGGCGCACCCCATAGCTTGAGAAACGCTGTGTTAATAACCAAAAGAATATATATATATATATATATATAAATATATATAATATATATATATATATATACAATATTTAAAGATAAAAATATTTCGATGTTAAAGTGATAATCATTCCTACCCCGCAGGATCGTGCGAGTTGGGTCTTAGAGGGTTATGCAAGATATGAATATGTTCATCAATGATTAAATTGTCTTGGTGGACCTCCCCTAGTCTCTTTGGAGAATTTCAGTGCATTATATGTCTAAATTCTCTCCTTCGTCATTTTCTTAAATAAAAATAATCCCTATTTCAAATGTCTGGCGCTAAAGGCGAAATAAATTTTAAATATACAAAGACAAAATCCCGAAACGCACAAACTTAAAGAAGAGACAAAATGCGTTTTCATAGGCTATTATGTTAATTGCTGTATGTTGATGGTAAAGAGCATTTGTCCAACTGGCAGAGTGCTTGTTCAGCTACTGATTTATTTAAGAAAAGTGATAACCATACTGTGTGGTGTATTTAACATTTGGAAAGGCAAATCTAAAACAGATCGAAGCTTCAACGATGGCAAAATTTTATTAAACAAGCTAAATTTTTACTTAGCGTGAGCATTCGAAACTGAAGCATCGAAGACATAGATTATTGATTTCTATTTTATCCTTACTAAATTTTTTACTGAGTAAGTATTTTTCCTTGAAATAAATTTTTTTAAGATCATATAAATGTTTTAAAAACTATTAAGATATCCAACTATGTGCGACAACTTAAAAAAAAAAAGAAGAGATGGAGATTCTTTTGTTGTTTTTAGATTTATTTAGTATATTTTAAGATAAAATGCTAAAATTAAGAAGAGGAAAAGAAATTGTATTATTATTAAAATGGGTAAAACTTTACAAAAATAACATAAACGCGGCCCATTCTGTACCAAAAGTTTATGAACAAATTTTCAATTTTTCAATTCTGATGTGTTGCTTATGTTATTCATTTTTGAAATGACCTTCAGGATAAGAGATGTTTTAATTTTCACAAAAACTAGAGCACTTTATCTTAGTTATTATCTGAAATTGCATAAAAACAGTGATTATATTCACATAAGGGAATTTAAATTTTGTAATGAAACAGTGATTGATAAATCTGAAGGTTAAAACACTTCTACTATTATACAGAGCATACGCAAAAAATTTCAGTTATTTATTTTCAAAACTTTTTGAGCAATCGCTGGCCCCGTTTGAACATTTAAAAAAAACACATTTCGATTAAAACTCGTGTTTTAAAGTATGACATATCTACTTTTACTAAAACACTTGTAGTTTTTGTTCTAGTGAACGGAAAATAATTTGCTATTTTTATAAAGCTAATAAGATAGCCTATAAAATACAATCCTAAAAAATTGTCAATTTTTGGTAAAATTCACAGTTTTAGGGTAGTCGGATATCTTAAATATACATCTTAGTGGCATTTGACTAGTTTGAAAAGTTGATTTTTTGGTGTTAGGTATTAACATAAAAAAAAAGAAATATAAGTATTGAGGAAAAAGAAATATAACGTATAAAGCTAAGCAGCCTTAAGATTTTCTAATATTTTCTTTATCTGACTTATAAAAGTATTTTTCAAACTTGGTTTTGGAAGGATTAAATTGTCACTATAGTTTGTGTACAAAAAGGGATATCTTCAACACAATCCGATAAAATTTAATGAAATTTGTAACACTTAAGTCTTTTAATGTGTAACAAACCACAGGCTTTAAGATAGTTACATTTAATCAGATTCTACTGTCTTTTCAGCTTAGAATATAAAGTAATTTTTACCAAATGTCATTAACTTGTATTTAAATACTTATAAAATATTTATTTTTTAAAATATTTTTTATCCTGCGGCTTGTGATACTTCAGATGGATCAAGAAATACACCAAATAAATTATGTTTAAATTATGTCCTGAGTATTTTTATTTACACTGTTTTTCTTAATAGTGACAATTTTGCTAAAATTTCATAAAAGTATTATTTTTTCAAACTTAAGGAGTGATACGTAATTTATATAATAATCTATTTTCTAAAAATTAGTCTTCGAACCAAGTCGGATACCTTAGAACTGAGATACTTAAATGTAGAAATACTTGAAATATTTCAATTCACCTTCACGTATAAAAGTATAAATCATATGATTGCTAGTATTTAGTACGAATTTTTGATCTTCTTAAAGAATAATTTTGAGTTTATTAAACAGAGATAGTAGTTTGATTTTATATAAATCATTGAATGTTCATTGAAGAATTTTTTAAAAATTTTAACACCCATTTAAAAGTTTACTCAGTTAGTTTTTTTTATGAATATCACAGAAATGTTTTTGAAACAGCTTGCTTTAGAAAAAAATTTAGTTTGGCTTTTAGAGAGAATGCATATCACGTGAATCAAAAATTAAACTATTATAACAGTGATAAAAACTAAGCTTTTTTTACGGCAGCAAAAGAATCAATAGAATAAATTTAAAAAATTTATCACAAAAATTTAAAATAAAAAAGTAAGTAATCTGTGATGTATAGAATACTACTCCAATATAAAATAAGTGTCTTCAACAGTGTTCATGCAACTTTAAAATATAGATTTTAATTTTCTGTGCCCGTGATGAACAAAGATGTACCTCGAAAATGATTAAAAACCGTAAATAATTTTTTTTACTCACATTTTTAGTTTAATATTGCTCTATGCTGAATCTGCAAAGATATGTTTCAAGATATGATATTTCAAATTATTCACGACGAAATACAAATACAAAAATTAATGAAGATATTTCAGGTGCTCTTACAGCTCAAGCAAAACACTCGAAAGTTAAATTTTTTCTGATTTTATTAAATCGAAATGAAATTTTATTCAAAACTTTTCACCTCTTAGAAAAATTCTATAAGGACCGTATAATAAACACCGGGATCACTAGTTCTTTTCTTTTTAAATCACTAAAGTCCTGGGAATATTGTACTGTGGGTTATGTGCTGGTTGACGTACCAGCACATAGCCAACAGTACCAGCGTAAGGTTTTTAACAATTCCGTTGCTTATTGTAATGACTTTACAAATAAGTCAAATTTGTTTTGCTTCTGTCTCTTTCTTTGCCTGAACTTCATTATCCTTAATTTATGTACATGAGTGTATTTTGATTTCGTTGGAACTGAAAATGCAGCATATTCTGTTTTTCTTCTTATTGAAATAGTTATTTTACTTGATGAGGTTTCATTTATTAATTATTAATTTGTTTAAAGGGCTGCTCGAACTGTAAGTGAAGCCTGGTATAATTAAATATGGATTAGTAATATTACAGTATACATAACAAGTCATTTACTATTTTTAGCAGAAATGTTTCCGTTTCACCATGAAGTGCTAGGAAAGATTAAGAAGAAGAAAAAAAACTGATTTTATCTGAATATGATGTTACTTAGACAATAGCTATAAAATTTTGCTGACTGAGCTTTTTAAAAAAATCTCAATACACATCAGAGATAAATACATTTAAAAGAGGAGTTTAATCAAATTGAAAAATAACATTTATTTCTTAAAATTTATAATAGAATCGTTAAATAAAAAAAAAAATAAGAGAGATTTAGGGCAAAATAATCAGTAAACGTACAATCAGTCCCTTAGCAATATCATAGATACGTTTACTATTTGGAAAGAGAGGCATTCAACAAACACACAGTGGATTCATTACAAGTTTAAAGGTACAAACTATTGATTTATTATTAATTATTATTAGTTATGTTATTTCCTGAAGTCAGTCTAAAAAAATTATGGAACCTTTATTTTATTTTACTAATTTATGTTAAGAAATTATTATCAGCTTATTTATCCTTTTTTGTTTATTTTTAGTCAACTTGCGACATTTTCCCGAATACTTTTCAGGGTAAAATTTTTAAAAAAAATTACTTTTACTCATTTATTGGTTATATTTTTAATTTTTCTTATTTCTTATTTTTTTTCTTGTATTTTTATTCGCAAAAAAGTTTATTCATGGTATATATCTTAAACAAGTTGATGAATTGCATGATTAAAAAGAGAAGTAAAAAAATATTTTTTTCGAAAAGAGATTCTAATCCAGGAGTACTCAACCTTTTTTCCCCGCCGGACCATAAACATACGACTATTTCACGTGGGCCGCAGCACGAGGATCAATGGTGGAGAGGGGGGGGCTTTAAGATCAAGGACATTTAATATGCAGAAAATTGATCAAATATCAAAACTCATATTTTAGATTTTATTCATGAATGTACAATATCTTAAAAGGTGATGAATGAAGATTAAAAAGAGAAGTAAAAAAAATTCGAAAAGAATCTAATCAAGTACTCAACCTAATTTCCCGCGGATCAAAAACATATGAACTATTTCACGTGGCGCAACATGAGGATCAATGTCAGAGGAATGGGGCATAAGACACGGATATTAAAATGCAGAAAATTGATCCAAATATAAAAACTCATAATTTTGGATCTTATTTAAAGCTATATAAAACTCTATGAATCTCAACTCACAAAAAATAAGTTTTATGCATTTTTTACCAAGTTGCGAGGTAATTTC
Organism: Trichonephila clavata; assembly: GCA_019973975.1. Lineage (NCBI taxonomy): Eukaryota > Metazoa > Arthropoda > Arachnida > Araneae > Nephilidae > Trichonephila > Trichonephila clavata. Next base: position 43,733 of record BMAO01010467.1, on the reverse strand, counting down.
AACTTCCTTTTATCAATGATCCCAAACCCCTTGTTTGCATTTTACTGTCATTAAAACAAAGATCCCGTGTACTTTGATTTTTTCTTTTGACAAAGCGTCACTTATTTTTATTTCAGATATTAATTTATCAACTGCAGAATGGCAACAATGATTTATTTACTGAATTCCATACTGAAACCAATATTATTCGTTTAAAATGATTTTAGGCTTGCTTGTGCATTTTTGTCTCAAATTTATTCAAATATTTTTGATTTTACTAAAAAAATTTTTGAATATGTAACTGAATTTATCAAAAAGAACATTGAAGCATTTAAGAAACCCTAACAATTTCTATATCAATTCAATTGTTTATCCTTAACAATTTTATATGCTTACCTGTATATATATATACACACTGGTGTCCAAAAGTTAAGCATAATTGATAATTATGTGAATAAAGAAGGAACTGTAAATCAGAATGGCGCGAATCGTGATAAGCGAGTGTAAAATGGTTATAAAATAAGGAAGCAAATCAAAAGAATGATAATAATTAATTTTATTATCCAAAGTAGCAGTTTGAAAGAAAACTGGGCATAGCAAGGATTCACACTTTAAAGAAAAAATGAACAAAAATATTAAATAAAATACTGATGCTGCAGTTTAATAAGGCTTGTGGTCACCTCTGACAGCCAGGCACGCTGCACAGCGATTTACCATACTTGCTATGAGATGATGAATGAGTTGTGGGCTCAAATGGTTCCAAGCTTCTTGGAGAGCTCTCTTCAGTTCTGTAACGGAGTTTTGTGGATGCGAAAGGACTGCGATTTGTCTCCCGAGCATATCCCATACATGCTCTATAGGATGTAAATCAGGAGAGTTCGCAGGCCACTACTTGCGTTGGATGTTTTCCGTTTCAAGGAAGTCATCAATCAGCACCGCTCGGTGACATGGCGCATTATCATCCATGAATATGAAGTCAGGACCGACAGCACCTCGAAACAAGCGAACATAAGGCTCAAGAACTTCGTCTCTGTATCTTTGAGCAGTCACAGACCCCGTGTCAAAGAAATGGATGCCTGTGCTGCCGTCCATCATGATGCCTGCCCATACTATTACACCCCTTGATGGAAAATGATGTCTTTCCGTTATGTTTCTTGATTCAAAACGTGTTCCACGTTCTCTCCATATCGTTACCCGCCGAGAATCACTACACAGACTTAACTGGGACTCGTCACTGGACATCACATTGGCCCACTCTCCCACACTCCAATGTTGATATTTCAAACTCCAGTTAAAACGAGCGCGTTTATGCGCAGACGTGAGGGGAATGCAAACTGCTGGTCTTTTGGCATACAAGCCAGCATGCTTGAGTCTCTTGTACAGTTTGTCTCGAAATTCGTATTCTGTGGCAACTGTGAGCGCCAACCCGAGTGCTCTGGCAGTACTGCCCCTCTGACGTCGCGCACTTATTACCAGATATCGGTCTTGGCGAGGGGTTGGGACTCTGGTCAACCTGATACTGGTTGTCGGGTAACATCTCCCGTTCTTTGAAACCTCTGCCACAATCGTGAGATCACAGACTGGTCCACATTCAGAATTCGAGAAAATTCGGTTTGTGATCGTGAGGATTCCAGCCTTCCAACGATTCTTCCTTTCGTAAACATGTCAAATTGGCGTCTTTGTGCCATCATTCACCCTGTTTGATGGTTAACAACGTTCCTTCGCACAGCAGTTGCACGAAACTTGTCTGAACTGCCTATGCTGCGTGAATCAGTTTCTCCGCGTTCCGACATGCGCCGGTGTTTAGCGCAGGACGTAGTCGACTGAAAAGTTTTGCATAAACCCAATGTTTCTTCTTCACCCAATTAATATCCGCAAGAAATTTGGAATAATTTTACGAATATTTACTCCATGTTTTTCGCTTTTTACGATTTATGCTTAACTTTTGGACACCAGTGTATATGCTACTTTACTTACAAATTTTGTGTCAATCAAAGCAGTATTTGTTGATTTTTTTTGCATTTTACATCTTCGTTCTTAACTTTTGGAAGTGAGTGTAGTTACTGGCATAAAATACGACTTTAAACCTCTTCGTGCCACCGGTGTATATATACGTCTCGCTCAACCGGTGTGTAAAATTCCCCGGACATATATATACGTCTTTCCGAAGAACGATCCTTTCTGTGCACTGTTTTTCAAAAATTATTTCGAAGGCCTTGGAATGCAATAATTTGATAGTGTTTACGAAGAGTTTACTTATATCAGAGGATTTCTTATTTATTCATTTCTCTCCCCCCCCCCCCAATACAATACATGAGCGCTCCTTCGTGGAAAATGGAGACTTTGGGGAGCGAATTGCGTAACTGTTAATCGGCAGTTAAGGGATTATTTATAAACCGTACAAATAATCAAAATAAGTGTTAATTTTTGTGTATAATTTTATATATGACAAGCCCATGGAACTGGTAATTATCAAACTTGTTCTTAATGTTTTGTTTTCGACTTTTCAATATGCTCACGCCCCCTTCAAAGAGTTATCACAGCCGCCTAGGGGGTGCATCCCACAGTTTGAGAAACGCTGATTTTCGGGTTAAGTTTGAATAAATCGAACACAATAATTCAAACAAAGAGACTTCTTGAAAATGGAAGAATTTATTAGTGGTTATAGGGAAAGTGTACAGGGGGGGGGATATTTTAGGTAAAAAGGATTAAAATATGCAGATTTAAGGAAATAGTAAATTAGATGACACCCTCTATGAGCACGTTAGAAATCTAAAAGAACTCATTACGTGATGTGACTGAAACTTACCGCCTGATTAGTGAGCGAGTTCGGATGCGCAAAAGCGCTTTAGACTCCTTCTGCCTGAATATTATTTCTGTCGGTATTTTGTAAGCCCGCCAGATGGTGTTGATCTGAATGCTGTTATACTTAAAGTTATTGTCCTCTCTAAAGGAATTGATCTTACCTTTTAAAAGGATAGTTAAACGGAATATACTACATGTACATATATTATACAATGTAAAATTTTAAAATTCTAATGAATAGATTGAATTTTAAAATATGATATTGAGAAAATCATGTATTCCCTATCCAATTTTGTAGTTCACGAAATTTGAATTATTTTTCCGATTTCTTGTGGTGTCATGTAATACATGAAACCAGTCTTTATATGAACCTCCATTAAGATTCGTCAACGTCGTAAAGAATCATGTCCTCGTCTTCTGATGTGTAATGAAAGGATGAATTTTTCCTGGACTTGGAGGTGTCATATTATTAAATATTAGCTTCTGTTCTTTTATGCACCTCCTCCTATTTTTTTTGGATATTGTTTAAAATTGTTTGAAGCTTTTGATATCTTATGAGGGGCTCGATCAACTGTCGCCGTCTTTTAGAGGTGTGAGAAGAAGTGAAGGATGACTCGCCATAATACTTTTCAACTATTTATTCAACATACAAATTATCAACAGACACAATTCTAATATTCAACAAGAAGAGATGTTCCTAGTAAAGCAATAGGAGAATAAACCACGAGAGACGCGAATTATGAGAAGACTTCTGTTATATTATATATTTTTTTTTTTTTATTTTTTCCTTTTTATGGAATTAATCCACTACTCTAGATATTTGAGTTATAATTTAGCTATGGTGACCAACGTCACTTTAATATCTTCAACTATTTAATATGTCTGAAACACGTTATCAATTACACGAATACCTAATCAGTAACTATCTTTCCCCATCGTCAGATTCTCAAAATTTCAAATCTCTATGTAACTCCGTCTATCCATCCACAAGCTAGAAAACCTATACTGTATACAACCGACCTAATCTGCATATTACGGTTTCTTCTTCCAAAAGGGTTGGTTGAGATTGATTTCAATGATAGCCTAAAGATTTGTCAAGAGGATTAGTTGAAGAACGTGTATAGATCCGTCACAACCTGAATAACACCTGATTGTAGAATCCTTCGAGGATTTTTGATTCAGGAGTGGCTTGGGTTCAAAAATGATACTTCGTCTGGAATCGAGAGATTTGTGAGGACTAACAAGGAGTGGACAATCAAGAAAAAGTTTAGCAGATAAATAGGATTTCTATTGAACAGAAGGTTTGGTTTCAACAAGTAAATCACGGATTGCATTTTTTTTTACTGATTTGGTCACACAAATTCCTTGAAGAACTTTAAAAATTGCAAAAGGGGATTTTTAGGGACATTACATTATTAAGCAGCGATAATAGGAAAAAAGTGTATTGCTAGCGATTTGATCAATAGTAAAGGATGTGGGTAAAACAAGACTTTTACCAGGGTACAGCATATTTAGATCCATAAAAAAAGAAGAGCAAGTCATCCTGGTGTGCCTCCACGCACCACGGAGTTCAACAAAGGAGGCAGTATGCCGATCAACTGGCAACAGCCAGGCTCTGCGCTTACCTCGAGTTACCCAGTATATAGCACGAAATCATCAGGGTGAGGATCCAATGGGAAAATCCGACACCCCTTATCTGCAGCACTAACCTTACTGTAGTGTCTCTCCGTGGACACCGAAGAGACTTGTCCTCAGCCGATTGACAGGAGTGGGCTCACTCTTGCCACCCATCTTCAGAGAACCTTGCCAATAGGAAACGAACGCAAAATGTATCCCCAGAACACCATTCTTCCCCCCTTACGGGTCGCCGCACACGACAAACATGCCGGTTGAGAAACCAAAGGTGTTAATGAAAAACAAAGAAACAGGAGAAACATCGAAAAAATAGGGGAAAAAGTTTAATATAAAGCGAAACTAACTAAAAAAACTAACTAAATTACAAAGGTAACCAAACTGTGTTAATAATAATGAATGATATAATCCAGTTGAAACAAAAATCTAGAGTTGCACTCTCGTATATTTTGTTTTAAAAAAGATTCATCTATGATTTTATCGGGGATAGGAAAGAAAGAGGAAAGGGGATGATAAGAAGGAGGGTCGAAAATAGAGAAGGATCACTGTGGCACCTAGGGAGTGTGACACACGTGTGTTATCCGAAGGAAACAAAAATCAGTGGATGTAATGTGCTTTTATAGAGAAAAATAACCATCAGTATTTTGGATGAATTGAATGGATTGTTCAAAAGATACAGCTGTAAAATTTGAGTCACTGAACAAGGCGCTGACTCACTTCTATCCTATTACCCTTTAAGTCCCTGACCGCAAATTCCTGCTGGAACACTCCGAGCTCCAGGGGAGCAGCAAAGAACTTTTAAAATTATTTTTTTAGTGTCATTAGGGTCAACATAGTGTTAATACAGTGCTTCTCAAAGTTTCAATATTCGCGACCCAATATTCAATCGTATAATTTTCATCACCCCCCTCATACAATAACAATGTATTGAATTCAGTTATTCTTTTTTTGACTCTAAAACTACGAAACGACTTTAACCTCTAATGCCACCAGAGTATATAAACATCTCTCTCAACCAAAGCGTTACTTTCCCGGACGTATATACATAATCCATAAAACTATTCCGAAAGTTTTAGAATGCAATAAAAGGACCTTGACAATGCTTCGAAGGATTTACTTATTTCTGATTATTTGCTTCTTTATCCCCCCCCCTCCCAATACTTCACATACGCGCGCCTGCGTGGAAAACGGTTGGTATTGGGAAGCGAATCGCGTAACTTTTAATTGGCAGTTAAGGGATAAACCGTACAAATTAACCTGATAAGTGTTAATATTTGTATATAATTTTATATATATGTCTGTGACAATCCCATGGGGGCACTGGTATTCATTAAACTTGTTCCTAACTTGGTATTGTTAAATCAATTATAAAAAGCATTGTGTAATAGCACTGATTCATTTATAAGTGTATTTTTCATTATAAATGTGTATTATATTTTTTATTATGTCAGAATGTATTTTGTTTGTTTTGTTTCAGTAAAATAAGATTTTTAAAATAATCTTTTGTTTTCGACTTTTCAATATGCTCGCCCCCTCCCCCTCGTAAAGTTGTCACACCCCCAGAGGGGGGGGGGCGCACCCCATAGCTTGAGAAACGCTGTGTTAATAACCAAAAGAATATGTACAGTATTTAAAGGTAAAAATATTTCGATGTTAAAGTGATAATCATTCCTACCCCGCAGGATCGTGCGAGTTGGGTCTTAGAGGGTTATGAAAGATATGAATATGTTCATCAATGATTAAATTGTCTTGGTGAACCTCCCCTACTCTCTTTGGAGAATTTCAGTGCATTGTATAAATCTAAATTCCTTCGTCATTTTCTTAAATAAAAATAATCCCTATTTCAAATGTCTGGAGCTGAATGCGAAGTAATTTTTAAATACATAGAGACAAAATCCGTAACGCACAAACTTAAAAGATGAGACAAAATGCATTTTCATAGGCTATTATGTAAAATGCTGTATGTTAATGGTAAAGAACATTTGTTCAACTGGCAGATTGTTTGTTTAACTACTGATTTATTAAAGAAAAGGGATAACTATACTGTGTGGATTAGTTAACATTTGGAAAGGCAAATTTAAAACAGATCGAAGCTTCAACGATGGCAAGATTTTATAAAACATGTGAAATTTTTACAAAGCGTGAGCATTCGAAACTAAAGCATCGAAGACTCGATTATTATTTTATCCTGATATATCAGTATACAAAATTTTTTACTGAGTAAGTATTTTACCTTGAAATAAATGTTTTAAAGATCATATAAATGTTTTAAAAACTATTAAGATATCCAACTACTTGCGACTACTTTTTTTTTTAAAATGAAGATATGGAGATTTTTTTGTTTTTTTAGATTTATTTAGTGTATTTTAAGATAAAATGCTAAAATTAAGAAGAGGAAAAGAAATTATATTATTATTAAAATGGGAAAAAATGGGTAAAACTTTACAAATATAACATAAACGCGGCCCATTCTGTACAAAAGTTTATAAACAAATTTTCAATTCTGATGTGTTGCTTATGTTATTCATTTTTGAAATGACCTTCAGAATAAGAGATGCTTTAATTTTTACAAAAACTAGAGCACTTTATCTTAGTTATTATCTGAAATTGCATAAAAACAGTGATTATATTCACATAAGGGACTGTAAATTTTGTAATGAAACAGTGATTGATAAATCTGAAGGTTAAAACACTTCTACTATTATACATAACATACGCAAAAAATTTTAGTTAATTATTTTCAAAACTTTTTGAGCAATCGCTGGCCCGGTTGAACATTTAAAAAAAAACACATTTCCAGGAAAACGCGTTTTAAAGTATGACAAATCTACTTTTACTAAAAATACTTGTAGTTTTTTTCTAGTGAACAGAAAATAATAAACTTGCTATTTTTATAAAGCTAATAAGATAGCCTATAAAATACAATCCTAAAAAATTGTCAATTTTTGGTAAAATTCACAGTTTTAGGGTAGTCGGATATCTTAAATATACATCTTAGTGGCATTTGACTAGTTTGAAAAGTTGATTTTTTGGTGTTAGGTATTAACATAAAAAAAAAGAAATATAAGTATTGAGGAAAAAGAAATATAACGTATAAAGCTAAATAACCTTAAGATTTTCTAATATTTTCTTTATCTGACTTATAAAAGTATTTTTCAAACTTGGTTTTTGAAGGATTAAATTGTCACTATTGTTTGTGCACGAAAAATTGGATATCTTCAAAACAATCTGATAAAATTGAATGAATTTTGTAACACTTACGCATTAAATTCTTTAAAGTTGAACAAATTTCAGGCTTTAAGATGGTTACATTTAATCAGATTCTACTGTTATTTTTAGCTTAGAATATAAGGTAATTTTTACCAAATGTCATTAACTTGTATTTATTTACTTATAAAATACTTATTTTAAAAATTTTTTTATCCTGTGGCTTGAGATACTTCAGATGGATCAAGAAGTACACTAAATAAATTATATTTAAATTATGTCCTGTGTATTTTTATTTATACTGTTTTTCTTAATAAGGACAATTTTGCTGAAATTTTATAAACGTATTATTTTTTCAAACACAAAGAGTGATACATATTTTTATTTAATAATTGTAACTCTTTAAAACCGTAAAATTCTGTTGAAAATCTGTTTTTAAAAATTAGTCTCCGAACCCAGTCGGATACCTTAGAATTGAGATACTTAAATGTAAAAGTACTTGAAATACTTCAATTCACCTTCACGTAGAAAGTATAAATCATACTATTGCTAGTATTTAGTAGGAATTTTTGATATTCTTAAGGAATGATTTTAAGTTTATTAAACGGAGATAAGCAATGTGATTTTATATAAATCACTGAATGTTCATTGAAGAAGTTTTTAAAAATTTTAACACCCATTCAAAAATTTACTCAAGTAGTTATTTTTATTTACTTCACTGAAAGGTTTTTGGAACAGCTTGCTTTGGAAAAAAAATTAATTTGGCTTTTAGACAAAATACATTTCACGTGAAACAAAAATTAAACTATTATAACAGTGATAAAAATTAAACTTTTTTTTACTGCAGCAAAAGAATCAATAGAATCAATTTAAAAAAATCTGTCACAAAAATTTAAAATAAAAAATTAAGTAATCTGTGATGTATAGAATACTACTCCAATATAAAATAAGTGTCTTCAACGGTGTTCATGCAACTTTAAAATATAGATTTCAATTTTCTGTGCCGGTGATGAACAAAGATGTACCTCGAAAATGATTAAAAACCGTAAATAATTTTTTTTTTACTCACATTTTTAGTTTAATATTGCTCTATAGCTGAATCTGTAAAGATGTGTTTCAAGATTGGATATTTCAAATTATTCGAGACGAAATACAAATACAAAAATTAATGAAGTTATTTCAGGTGCTCTTACAGCTCAAGCAAAACACTCGAAAGTTAAAATTTTTCTGATTTTAAATCGACATGAAATTTTATTCAAAACTTTTCACCTCTTAGAAAAATTCTATAAGGACTGTATAATAAACACCGGGGATCACTAATTCTTTTTCTTTTTAAATCACTAAAGCCCTGGGAATATTGTGCTGTGGGTTATGTGCTGGTTGACGTACCAGCACATAACCAACAGTACCAGTTTATGGTTTTAACAATTCCGTTGCTTATTGTAATGAAAAAATATATTATAAAAAAACCCCAAAGGGAATTAATGACCGTTAACACTGTTGTTGATTTTGCTGAACATTTGTTTAATTATTATCAAACTGCTATCTAAATTTTTCCTTTCATTAGCATAAATGAATAGAAAATCCACGGATGGATTTGATTACACATAATTGTATACATAAAACTTTTTGTCAATGACTCTTTAACAAAATGAAAAAAGAAGTTAACAATTGTTGAGTTCAATTCTTTTTCAAAAAACCATAAGAGAGTTTGACTGTAGCCTTTATCTGGAAGACAAAAATAAGTCGAAATAAGCACAACAAATTTTTCTAAGATAAATTATTACAATAATGTAACGGCAGTAATTAATTTTGGAAATGTCATCAATTTAAAATATTTTACTCAAATAATGGCTTATGAACATTTTTCTATCTTTCTACTTTCATCTCTTTCATAATTATAGAACATTCAGTGTCTAACAATAAGAAGGAAATAAGTTTAAATATTTCAAGAAGATATTAAATCTTAAACAACAAGTTCAAGAAAAAGCGTTTAAAATAGTCTGCGAACTAATGACGAAAGAGTTATAAGAGAGTATATTTTTCACCATTTTCCTTCATAAACAAGGTTGCGCAAGTATATACTTTAAAAAACTTATTCACATATATATATATATATATTTGATTGCTTTAACTATATAAAAGTATTTGTCATTTTTTTTCCTTTGAAATGAAAAAGTTAACGATTTCTATCAGCTCTAAAACACTCTTATTTTCCTTGTATACAGAAAATGATGCTGTTGATCTACGCTGCTATTGTGTTAGGAGTTATTGCTTTCATCAAGTATTCTTTGTGGAGAGAAAAATACAGTCAGCAATTCCCTGGAATCAAACCAGCTTTCTTTAATGTTCTAGGAGATTTGTCAGGTCTGTTAACGTATCTCGTATCAAATGATGACCTTCCCATGCTTTACCGTAAGTCTTATTCAATTCGTACTATTATAGTTCACGATCTCTCTATATTTATTTATATACACTTGCCTCCGAAAGTCTGCGTACAGGTGATCATCTTCCATATTCATATAAAAATCGCTAATTAAATGAAGTCTTTCTGAATCAACACTATTATTATTGATTCATCTAACGTCGTTAATTCAAACTATATAAGCAACAATCACCTGAATATTACATAAAATTAAACAAATATTTATAACTTCAGAATGACACAAATCGTGTGCGTCAAAAGTCTGCGTACACTTGAAAAAACCTTTAGAATAATGGACTGTAACTAAAAGTTAATACTTTTTAAGATATATATATTCCGTTCTTTCTATAACTCTTTCAAAATATTTGGCAGGGATTTAACTAGCTAGCTTAGTTGTCTCATCTGTGGATATTTTGTTCCATTCTTCTACTATGGCAGATTTGAGCATTTTCTTGGATGTTATTACGTTTTCCTTGATTATTCACTCGATTAAATCCCATAAATGCTGTATTGTGCTTAGGTCTTGGGACGAGGATGGCCTACGGGATTGGTTTGGAACATGTCAGAACAGCCACGGCTTTACAATGAGAGTCATTTTCTCGGTATGTTTGTGCCGCTGAAAGTAAAAATCATCACTCACTGCAAATTTCTCGGCACTTTCCCTGATATTTTACTTCAATTTGTTAAGTAATCAATTTTGTACATTGTTGATTCAATAAATTCCAGATTACTAGCCGAAAGGCTTCCAACGCACCCCCAAACATCATGCCTCCTTCGCCATGTTTGATAGTCGAAAAAGGATTCTCTTTCATAAGATCTGTCCAGGAATTTTTGCAGGCATATTTTTGTTGTTTTTGATGCCAAATTACAAAAAAATATTTTCAACTGAATGTATTACATTTTTCGAATAATTATGTGTCTTATTTAAATGTTTTTTGGCAAAGGTCATTCGCTTAGCTGTTTTCACTCGAGAGATGAATGGTTTCTTGAGTGCAACTCGACCATGATAGTCACCTTTTTCAGTTCGCTTCGAATTGTGGTTAAAGTCAAATTTTTTCGCAAGATCTCAGGTAGCTATTTGTGAAGCTTATAGTCTTAGATTTATTTTTGTAGAGCATATTACAAAGCAAGATGACACTGCAGACGGGCGGCCGGATCTTGGCGTGGACGTTAAAATTTTAGTTGATTTGTAGTTTATTAACTCTTTTGAATCAATGAATGTCTCCTATTAACAGTTTCAGCAATTTTTTAAAAATTTCCCCTTTTCTGAAGATTTCTGATGATTTTCTTTCAATAATATATAGATCTCTATTCTGTCGCCTGCCATGGAACCACAAAAAATTTCAAATCTCAATCCTAAATAAATTGTAAAATAATCTTATAATTACTTAAAAACATGATTTACTGCAATTATTTTACAATGAAAGGTCTTTAAAAGCTCTATTTTGTAAGTGTACGCAGACTTTTGGCGGATGGTTGGTGATTATTTGATGGGGGGGGGGGTCATTCTTGTTTTTTTACGTTAAGGTGATATTTGTTGCTGCTGTTTGAATAAGGAAATTTTGAAGAATCCCTGACAGCTATCTTGATTTTCTAAAGTGAGATTTTAATAGTAATTATAGCATAAACACGTAAGATGATTACCTGTACGCAGACTTTCGGAGGCAAGTGTATATATTTATCTAGTTCAAATTTTCAATCGTTAATAAAATTAATTTTAAAGTGCTCACTTGAGCTGAAATTTTTTATACACATTTATTTTGGATGGCAATACGGTAATTTAATTATATTTAATAAAAATTAATTGATTAAAACTAATTATTCAAAAAATTACTGATACAACCACGTTGGAATTATTTTTGCCAACTTAGTGACCATTTTGGCGACGTGTCAAAATTTTAAAAGTTTTTTCTCACATTTTAATGAGTTTATTTGAGCTGAAATTTTTTATTCACGATTGTTTTGAGTGACAATATGATAATTTTAATTAAAATTAATTGACTGAAACTAATTATTTAAAGAATTACAGATACAGAGCGACTTTGGCTTCATTTTTAGCGAATGGAGTCAAAGCTTTAAAAGATTTTTCTTCTCAAGTTTTAATAAATTTGGTTGAACTGAAACTTTATATACACGATTGTTTTAGATGACAATACGATACTTTAACGATTATTGATAAAAATTAATTGTCCTCAAGTGTAGTATAGGGGGAGGGGAAGCCTTTGGATTTAGTGATTTTTCTTTGGATTTGATGATTTTGATATAGATATTATGGTGAGATAACTAATTCATTCTGGTTTCCGGACATTTATCGCTAAGTAAAGTAGGTTGGCGATCGATTTTTGTCGCCGAAAGAAACTGACACCGCCAAGGGCCTCCCCCCCTATACTACACTTTAACCGTCACTTAATACTGTGATTCTATCATATGTATATACATATTTATATTAATTGTAATTATTTGGTAAAAAAAGTAACTAAAATATAAAATTTTTCTTCGTTAACTAAGTAGGAATTGACTAAAAAATTTTTTTTATATTACTTGTCTTGTGTTTGCTGATACGTTCAGATATAAGCCATAATTATTTAGAAAATCGGTTCTTAAATTGTTTTTCGTGTATCCCTAGGGGTCTCTATACTTTTCTAGGGGGTCCGCGAAGGTCTCTCATTTAATGTTATTAGATTTCCTTCTTTTATATACTTTGAAAGGTCTCTTGGAAAAATTGTAAGATGCGCCAAAGATAGAATACATTACTACTAAAATTAACAAACGAGTCATGATGAAGGGTAAAAAATGCAGCTTCATGAGGTCCAAGACCTTGAAGCACCAAAGGTTAAAGTCTGACTTTGCCTCATGCCTGCATGCATTTAGCTGAGCATTTTGGAATGGTCTTCACGCCTTGGGTGACCCTACCAGGAGAATACACTTCCGACGTACTTCACCCATTCCGGATAAGAACACTCTCCAACCACGATGAGGCAGCAATGCAGGACTTGAGGAATATCAGTTCCTCTTGGAGGCAGGCTCCCGTACATGAATGGTACGAAAGAAACCGTCCTGGTGCTGTTTTGCTTGGGACAAGCAGTAGGCGAGATTGCTAGGCTTCGCAGTGGACATACTCAGGCTCAATGACATGTGTGTGTGTGTGTGTGTGGATGGTTTTAAAAATTACCCGCCTTATTCGAATTGCCATGAGACCCAAGCCGCTCCTGTCCACATCTTTTCTTGTCTTGGTTGCCATGAGAGCCAGCTGCTCTCAAGTCCTACTACAGTTCTTCATTGTTTAAAAACGCACGGGTTCATGGACTTGATCAAGATGTTTCTGTCGGTCAAGTGGGATAAGAAACAACACTACTAAAGTGCCCCTACTGAAAAAAACTCTGTTATAGAACATGTATTCCGATCAAGAATATTATTAAAAAAATTTTTTATTGTGTGCAACTACGTAATCATTACTACAAAGTAATATTTTTAAAACATATATAGTAGAAACTCATGTGGAAAAAAAAAGTGTATAAGTATCAAAAACAGTCGTTGGATTATTGAGGACATTTAAATCATTCAGCCATGTACTGGGGGTCAACGAGGTGTGTTCGAAATCTAGGGGGAGGAGGGACAGGGGTCCATGATGGCCGGCCGTTGAGATCAAAAGCTTAAGAACCACTGATTTAGAATATTTAAATAACGACAGCGAATTATTGAGGAAAAACTGTTTCTGTTATTCTTCAATAAATATGTATCAATAAAAAGATTAAGGAGAAGGAGGTCTGTGATACTAAAAGTATTCTTAACTTTTTTTTGTTTACTTTTAAGGAGAGAAAATTGGATTGTGGAAATGTATTTTCCCTACAGCGCCAATAACCACTGAATATACAAATTCTACCACCATATATAAAGGGTCTTATACATGTTGAATCTGCCTTGGCTAAAAGCACTCCGTTGGAGTGGTGTGGAAGTTAGGAGTGCGGAAATCAAATCAGATGTCATCCTCGTCACTTGTCCGTGGTTCATGATTACAAAGTCTGAAACAATACGAGAGCTAGTATCGACAGAGTGCGATGTTAATCAAAAAATCAAATAACACAAATATTTTTTTATTCTTATATTTGCGGTAATTTTTACACAGAATTACAAAGAACCGATCTTAAGAGAAGCTAAGAAAATCATGTATCTGAATGTCCTATCATTTAAAAAAACATGCATCTTAGAGATCACGAATGAATCGTAGTGATTAATAATGGCGAGAGTATTAATGTAATTAATACTCAAAGTGATATTAATAGTGAAGTAAATTAACCTTCTTAAGGTATCTGACTAATTGTGAAAACTTTTTTTTAAAAAAAAAATGGATATAAGGGGATTTTTTTTGTGGTTTTCATATTTATTTAGTACATTTTAAGAAAAATGTGCTAAAATTAAGAAGAAAAAATAAATTATTATTACTAAATAAATGGGTAAAAATTTACAAAAAAATACATAAACGGGGCCCATTTTGTGCAGTGAGCTTTGAACAACCTTCTGATTTTGATGTGTTGCTTTGCTATTCATTTTTAAAATTAGGATAAGAGATATTTTAATTTTTTCAAAAACTAGAGCACATTATCTCAGTTATTATATTAAATTTCTCAAAAAAATAATTATAATATTCACATAAGGGACTGTACATTTTGTAATAAAACAGTGATTGATAAATCTGATGGTTAAAACACTCCTACTATTATACAAAACATGCACAAAAAATTTCAGTTAATTATTTTCAAATTTTTTTGAGCAATCCCTGTTCCCGTTTCAGCATTTTCAAAACCCCACATTTCGAATAAAACGCATTTTAAAGTGTGACATTTTTCTTAAAGTAAGGGCATCTGGTTTTCTTAAAACACCTGTAGTTTTTGTTCTAGTGAATGGAAAATAATAAACTTGATATTTTTATAAAACTTATAAAATAGCCTATAAAAGAAAACCATGAAAAAATTTGTCAATTTTAGGCAAAATTCACAATTTTAGGATATTTGGATACCTTAACAATGGTGCTCATATACTATGAGCTACATATAGTTATGTAACACAGTTAAGGTATGTATTTTATCTTCATATTATTTTACCGAATCAATATCAGAAAAATGCGAATAGAATAAAAAAAAAATGCATGCATGTTTTCATTATTATGTTTCATTATTTCATTATTTTTAAACTTACTATATAACCTCCACAGACCCGAGACAAAAATAAAAGCTTGATATTTTGTAAGAGGTACTTAAATAGTTGTTTTAATCACTCTCATGTAGAAAAGTGCAATATTTTTTTTTAATTTATAGAAGCTGGGGGGGGGGATGTATTACATGTGATTCATCAGAAAGAAGACACTACAATCAGAATTCTTTTCAGTATTAAGCAAGATTGAAGTAACTAATTTAATTTTAGTCTTTAATCACACAATGCATACAATCCATAAATTCAACATGAAAATTAAGCTTTATTAGCTTTTTAGGTACAGATAAGTAGCAATATTACAATAACATTTTTTATTTTCTTAAAACATTTCTCGTTGAAAACATGACCTTGAAAACATTTCTCGTTGTTGTAAAGCATAGAAAAACCTTGTAGTCTGTACATTGTACTTTTGTTAAAGCCGAGCACTTCTCATTCCTCAAATTGAACTCAAATCTGAATCATTGCGATTCATCAGCTCTAAAATTTCATCTAGTGTCTAATATTTCTCATTCAAAAATGCTTATTAAATAAAAAATTATCAGAAAAAATGGGTAAAAATGAAAAGCAAACACCTCAACTAAAGATTTTAATTCAAGAAATACTTCTATCAATCTTCAAATCTCCCCAAAATATAACTAAAGATTAAAACAAAATTGACTTAGAAAGTATGTTCATAAGTGATAGGGTCCCATTGTATCACAAGTGATACAAAAAAATTTCACATGTCGTTATGCTTTAATACTTCACTAAAAATTTCTTTTTTTGCTGTAACTAGTAAAGTGAACATATATTAAAATAAAATATATGCTTAAATATAAGATACATTTAAGCATATTTTAAAAAATAGTTTAATAGGTGTATAGAAATAAAAAGAAATACTACTTCGATGGCGTGCACACATCTTATTTTGATTCAGAGACGCTACTAGAAATCGCTATCATGAACAGGTTCTGCCATGTGTTGACTAAAGGAGGAAATTATATGAGGTATTTCACTTAGTATTTCAAGTGATGCAACCGGTTCCAAATTTGTTTGTGCTGTTCAGCTTTCACAAAAATTTATGAAACTTCTGTATTCTTATCACATGTGATACAAAAGAACCGAGGAGGATAATCAAAGACAAGACAACCGTACTTAAGGAGTAAAGTCTAGTCGTGCGTTGGAGCCGACACAAACAGTTTGTTTTATTTATTTTTGTATCAATATTAAATTTTTTTATTATTTATACTATTAAATTCGAACTGTATTATTTTACTGATATTTATTCATATAATTTTAATTATTTATTTATAATTTTTTCAAGTGAGTTTTATTATTTCTAAGAGTGTGATATAATAAGTTAAATTGTACACAACAAGTGTTTTTTACAAATTTTTTTTCTAATGGAGCTGCGTATAGGTATTTTACCTTTGCATACCTAGTTCATTTCGCAGGAGCTGGTATCACTTTTTAGTACGGCACCGAATAGGCTAAACCAATTGCCGCAAGTAATTTTGCCCAGTTGCCGCAGTAAATTGCCCAGTTTCCTCCCCAGATGGAGGCATCTGAGCTCTAACGATGCGAAATTGAACTTAGGAATTTAATTTTGCCGAGAGCACCCAAGCCAAACGGGCACTTCAAGGGATTTTTTACATGCCGCATAATAATACGACATGGCCGCTGTCTATTTTCTGCATCATGAAAATCCACTGATTTGGGCCGGGGTCGAACCCGCAACTTTGGGTGCAGAAGGCCAGCGGCAAACCAGCTACGCCACCCAGTCGGTATAAGTACAAACCACATTTCTCTGTGCTTGGCGACTATGTTGGCAACTTGGCGATTGATTAAACGGTGCAGAAGTTGATATGCTGTAGCGCCACCTGGTGGGGAGCTGCAACAAAAGGGATAGCACTTTTAAAAAGCGTAGTCTATAACATGAAATTCTTATGATTTTTTATCATCTAATGAAATGTCTTTCTTGTTACTTATTGGTTAACGTGTTAAGATATTTGTCCTTTTTTCTCTCACTTTAGATCTTCTGCTGTATCTAAAAGCGCGAACTGAACGATTCCAGCGACAACAGCTGTTCTGTGCTTGGGAATTTTACAAACCCTACATATGTTTCGTGAAAGCTGAAGCTGTAAAGGTTTGTAGCAACTAATAAATAAGTCGAATATTATGGAATAAATTCATGAGAAGGGGGCACATGGTAAAAGTGATCCCGTGTTTTACGTTGAGTTCAAAGCTTATATTAGCTTGTTTTTTTGTGCTTGCAAAATTCATGTGCAATTTGAAATTTGATGAATAGGTAAAGATATCCAAGTATTAAGAGTTTTCAAAAAGTTTTTTTTTTCAAATACTACACAGGTACTTTTAAATCAAATCTATTTTTTTTTTGCCTATGAGTGCTACTATTAACATAATATATGTGCTTTAAAATAATTAAGTCCCGTAAAATTAGGCGTTCAACACAAAAAAAATAGTTTGAAATTAACAGGTTGTGACGGATCTATTCGAGTCATTTTCCTACTAATCCTCTTGAGGAAACTTTGGGGCTAGTCTTCACATTAATTCACAGCCTTTCAAGAAGAAACCATGATATTTAAATTAGTTTGACTATATAAAGTCTAGGTTTTGTAGACGTAAGATAAAAGGAGCCGAGGAGCTGTTACGGTATTACGTAAGTGTGAATATATTGGAACATTTCATTCACAAACATAGCGTGAGTTAAGGAAGTAATTGCTAAGAGATTAAATTATTAGATTGAGGATTTAAGATACATGAAATTAGAATTAGCTATCGGTTCATTAGTGCTTGTTCTCCTTATCTAGTTCACGTAGTCGGGTTTACTTAGAGTTAGTTATTGAGATTAGATAACGCTTTATATATCACTCCTAGATTTCCCTTTATAGTTTTATTTGTGATTGTTTAAGTGTGTTTGAAGATAAATAAAACTAATTGTTATTATGGAAGTTGTTGGTGATGCTTTGTTTTCACCCACACCTTTAGACAGGCAAGACGGAGAGAGAGGGGTGCTGATTAGACCGACACCCCCACAAGGTGTGCGTTATACGCCAGGTATAAAAATGGAAGATTTAAAAATAAGAAAAAAAGACGAGTATAGAAGAAAATTAGACTTCTACATGTATCGAAATATGGTTTATTTACAAAAAGTGACATTCCTTATAAACTTAAAGGATTGTCGTTCTTGAAGTAAACTAATTTTTCCTAAGCTTAAAATAATACTTCGAATAAATGGCTTCAAAACATAAGAGCAATGTGCAAGTACATTTCAAATTTCTTCATAAAAAAGGGAGTGCGCGTTATATGGTGAATATACCTAAAAATTAAAAATTGCATCTTGAAATATAGGTGCGCGTTCTACGCCGGATTTTACGATATGTACTTTTAATAAGTAAGTTTATGTAAAAAAACAAATCTGTTACGAACTACCTTGCGAGGTTACCCTTTAACAGTCCTGGAGGTTTTCTTTGACGTTATTGAAGGTCTTAGTTGTACCCTTCTTCAAGAAGAAATTTGATTTATAAATAAGGTTAAGTCTATATAAAACGAATTGAAGAGTAAATAGGTGGCGGTAATTATTGATAATAGAAAGGCTGAGACAGTTAGTCAACAATTCGTGAGTTTTCTGTAATCCCAGTAGTATCCGGAATTCCCCGTTAAGAATTTTTATAACATTAAATATTTAGCATTCCTGCAATAGAGGATTATCTGCGATCCACTTATACTGCAGCCGTGTTTGTTTCTATAAATGAGGAATGAATTAATTGTTTACATCAGCGTTTCTCAAATTGGTAGGGGAGCGCTCCCCAAGGGGGGGGCGTGATAACTCTACGGAGGAGGGGAGAATATATTCAATCATGCAGATCTACCTTTAAGATAACTTTATACAGAGCTTATTTATTTAATGACCGCACTTATAGTTTAACTCTCTAAACATCAACTTGATTAAAAATAATTGTACCTGAACTCTTGCAGGCTTCTACTCTTACACGTTGACTTTAACAACTCTTCAATAGTTAAAGTAATCACTTTCTTAATGTTTCAACTTCTGGCTTCCTATACTGTTTACGTATACGTTTCATAGCCGATTTACTTCACTTCCAATCTATTCACAATTCACTCTCTACTTCTAATCTATTCACAATTCACTCTTCACTTATAATCTATTCTCGATTCACTAACTTCTAATCTATTCTCACTTCACCAACTCTCAATCTCACGAATAAAGAATATATGCATTAAACTTAATTTGCATAACCACGCTTTCTGTCATTTTGGAGAAAGTTGGTTGAAAAATGCTGGTCCAAAAGAATTCCCCAGAGGTTAATTGAAGGACGCGTATTCATCCGTCACAACCTACAACTGTATCGGGTTCGAAAGTAAACATGATAGAAATGGCGTTTTCATAATTGGTGTCTCAAGATTCGGAGTTACCATTACTAATTGGTTTTGAGACCCAAAGGGAAATAAAATTTATTGATAATAAATGCACAATTTCCATTCAATTGGTATAGGTGACTTCAAATATTTTTTTCATTGCAGCATTTTGTAAGTAAGAAGGTGGCTTAAGTCAGCTTTTCTCAAACTGTGGGGCGTGATAACTCTTCGAGGGGGGACGCGAGTAAATAGAAAAGTCTAAAATTAAGGATTATTTTTAAAAAAATTACTAATTTACTGAAAGTAAACAAAATGCATTCCGCCATAATAAAAAATAAAATACACATGTACACTGATATAATATACCTATAAACATATCAATATACAATATATTTGATAATTAACTTAACAATACTAAGTTAAGAACAAGTTTAATAATAACCAGTTGACCCCGTGGTCTCTCCTTCTCTCTCTCTCTTGTCATATATAAAATTATATACAAAACTAGCCGTTACCCACCCACTTCGCTGGGTATTTAATCATGTTTTATAAGTATATATATATACATAAATTGTTGATATCTAAGTCCTAGCATTAAGAATTCGATTGTATTAAAAAATATACTTGTCGTTTCTTGATAAAAAAAGAAAGGGCAGAACTTATCTAATTTGTATTTTCTAAAATTCTCTAAAATTGAAGTATAGAATGATGTTTGCGCTTTCGTAACCTTCTAACCAAGGGGATTCCAAAACCAATTTTCGGTCGATCTCTACTCTGGAAAATGAACATGCAAGCCAAATTTCAAGTCTAAATCTAACAGGAAAAAAAAACCCGAAATTTTTACTATCCCCCCCCTTTCGTAATCCTGTTGCGAGACGTTTTCCAAAATAACCCTTCTTAGCGGGTTTCAATTCAACAAAAGAAAAATGCAAACCAAATTCCATTATTATAGTCCTTGTAGTTCGCAAAAAGTATTTTTTTGTCAATACGCCCCAGTAACTCTACGAAAGGAATCTGCTTACCAAATTTCAAGACTGTGCGTCTATAGTTCAAAAATGGGGATAATTATCTTTAACACCCCTTGAGCCCCCTGCAACGCCACTTGGGGATCTGTTTTTACAAAACCCATTTTGTAGGGGAACTGTACTCTATGAAATGAATCTGCTTACCAAATTTGAAGACTGTGCGTCTAATAAATTAAAAATGGAAATTTTTTTTTCTATAACTCCCCTTGAGTCCCCGCAACGCCATCTAGGGGTCGATTTTCACAAAACATGGATCTTTAATCCATGAAAGGCTTTTGATTATCATATTTCAAGACTATACGACCAGTAGTTTAAATATGAAAATAACTATCTATAACGCCCCTTAAGCCCCGCAACGCCACTTGGGTTTCGATTTTTACAAAACCCTTTTTGTAGCTTATATCTACCTTATAAGAGGAGTCCCCCCGTTTACCAAATTTCAAGACTGTACGTCTTATAGCTTAAAAATCGGAATAATTATTTATATTACCCCTTAATCCCCCCTCAACACCCCTTGGGGTCAATATTCCCAAAACCCATTTTGTAACGAATATTTACTTTATGAAAGAAACATGCCTACCAATTTTCAAGCTGGTAGGTCAAGTAGTTTAAAAACGAAAATATTTATCTATCACGCCCCTTAATCCCCCGCAACGCCACTTGGGGGGCTATTTTCCCAAAACCCATCTTGTAGCTGATATCTACTCTATGAAAGGAATGTATTTATCAAATATAAAGATTTGCGTCTCATAGCTTAAAAATGGAAATAATTATCTATAACGGCCCTTAAGCCCCCGCAACGCCACTTGGGGGTCAATTTTCACCGAACTCATTTCGTAGGGGATCTCTACTCTATGAAAGGAATCTGTTTACCCAATTTCAAGATTGTACGTCGAGTAGTTTAAAAATGGAAACAATTATTTATAACAACCCTTAACCCCTCATAACGCCCCTTGCGTTTCGAAAATCACAAAATCCGTTCTTAGCTGATCTTTACTCCAAGAAAGGAACATGTCTGCCAAATTTCAAATCTGTAGGTTGAATAGTTCCGGAGATATCGTGATTAGTCAGTCAGTCAGTCGCTTTTTTTTCCTTCTCCTTTATATATATAGATGCAACACTTACCTTGATAATTTGTACGGTTTATGAATTATACCTTATAACCGCCGATTTAAAGTTACGCAATTCGCTCCCATTGCCCCCGGACACACGATCAAGGTCCTTTTATTGCATTCTATAGTCTTCGGAATAATTTTATGAATAGCAACGCACAGAAAAGATCGCACGCGTACTTCGTAAAGACGTACATATACTACGTAAAGGGAAAATAACGATTTGACTGAGTGAGACGTTTATATATTCCGATGAGACTTAAGAGTTTTATGTCGTATTCTAGCTTTAGCATCAAAGTATAGTATAATTGAATTCAGTACAAATTGTTATTGTATGGAGGGGGGGGGGGTAATGAAAATTATGGTTGAATAGGGGGTTGCCAATATTGAAAGTTTGAGAAGCATTGGTTTAAGTAGAAAAGGTCCCAAATTTGAAATGAAATCCTGTCAATACTTCTGGAAATGCCTTTGAAAGATTGAATAGCATTCATTACTACTCTGAGATAAATATGAAAACTTGCGCACTTTTTCATTTTTATTCTCGAAATTTTCATTTCTAGTGAATTTTTACTTGTACTAAAAATTAACTAGAAATGTTTGCTATTAATGTTTATAAGATAATTATATTGGAATATGAAGATAATGCATAAGTACCTTTATATATTAATATTAACCAAAATAACTATACTATTTTTCAATAGCAATTATTATCAAAAGGAACAGGAGCAACTGGAAAAAATTGGGTTTACGATTATTTGAAGCCATTTTTGGGCTCGGGTCTTGTCACCAGGTATAGTCCAACTTTCAATCTAAACACTTATATCTTGTAAAGTCATTAATTAAAGATTTAAATTTTTTTTTTATAAGAGGATGTTCTGCATACATAAAAAAAACCTCTGATGAAACTGGGACCAATATCAGTGTGATTAAATACTGTACAAAAAATATTAATATTGCAATTGGTAGCTTTATAGGAAACAAATCAAAATCTATTTGGTTTACACTATTTGTCTACATTTGCTTTTTTACTAAATGATATTCAAAATAAATTTTTTGTATATTTTTGCTTTTAAAAATGAAATATGCACATTAAATGATACTACTTTCAATTGTTTATTTTTTAATGATTTAATATGTTCGACTTATTTCTTAAATGTATATTCTTAAAATATTTTTTAATCGAAATCTTTTTATTCATAAATTAACCATAAATCATTTTATGACTTTTAAAATCAACTTTCATTTGGAAATGTTACATCATCCCTAGAATTAGGTTATTTCAAAATAAAACTAAAGATAGAATACAAGGTTTTTTAAATTCGGGACAAACAGTCCTGCTTCTAGCATTAAAGTCTGTGGAATTTCGGAATTCTTGAGTGATTTCAAAGAGCATTTGCAATTTTTTTCACTTCCCCTTCTTCGGAGTTCTATATTTTTTCGACCTGTCACTTCATTTTTCTGCTGTTCCATTACCTCTAAGTATCCACTTCACAATTACATCACTCACAGTGGATTTTGGCTTCTGTAGAATGTCTGAAATTCCATGAAATGTCTTCACACATTAGTGTCGTTGGTTTTTCAGTCATGAAGCTCTAATGATACTTTAGTGTGTTTTATTGGGTAACGATCACCCACATAAAATTAAATAACACTTTATACACATTTTAGGTTAAAAATAGTGAGTCTCCCAAGCTTTTGACACGTTTAGAAAAAAGCAAAGAAAAAAATGGACCAGGATGCCATTCAACACTTCGCTAGATGCGAAATCTTTGCACTTAACTCGCTGGTGGAACTCGCCAACCTCTTTCGTTGAGGTGAAATCACAGAATTCCCAGATCTCTACACTTAGCTCGCTGGAGGAGCTTACCTCTCTCTCTCTCTCAAGGGACAATCACCAAATACTCTGGAGTGGCACACACGCTGGCGAAGTACTTAGGACCAGTCTCGTTGCCACCTAGCATTCCAGAATGTTGTACAGAGTTCGTTACCCCTCAAAGGGGGCATCTCACTATAATGCCATAGCTAAAGCTCTTTCGATTCACTCATGTCTCACAAGCGCATAAATATGACCCGACAAACCACTGCCAAAACTTTTATATCTTTCAGTTACACATTAAATTACGTCAAGATCCATCTCTTTAAGGGGATGTCCGTATACTTTTGGCCTGAAATATATATATATATATATATATATATAGTGTATGTTCGAAATCCCTTTTCCTATATGGTTATAATATTTTTTCTTATTCTAACTATATTTATTATTTTGAATTTTCAACAAATTGACGAAAGCGATATTCAACACAATAGTGGGAAAAAAATCATGAAAAGTGACAAGCATAAACTTTTGTTGTTTAGAAGTTTCTCGATACTTGAAGAGAATCATTCTTTGAGCACCGATTGGAATCTATTTAAGAAAAATTGTATGAAATTTCAGATTTTGACTACTTCAAGTTGAGAGTTCAGCAAATCAATGACAAACAATATTTTAAATATTTTAGGACGTAATTTAGCTTACGCCCCAAGTTTTTTATTGATTTATTAAATTAAAAACATCATATATAATTTAAGTCTTTTAGTCAACGAAGACACAATCCCAGAAGTTGTAAGGAATATGGACCATTTTCTTAACTATACGCTTATATAACAGAAAGTATGCGTGTGTATAGAGGTGATATAAAAAATTTCCTTTCAAAAATACATTTGTCGTTTTCTTTTTTGAAGAATATTTGCTTTGATTAATGGGATTTTAAGAGATGTTCTCAAATAAATTCTACTTTCAGTTCCGTGGAGAAGTGGAAACCAAGACGAAAGCTATTGGCCCCTTGCTTCCACGCAGACATTTTGAGAGGATTTTTGACGGTTTTCAACGAATGTTCTCATAAACTTGTGGAACATTTTCAACAAGAGACAAAGAAGGAATTTACGTACATTCGCACACCGGTGACACTTACTGCTCTGGATATACTAAACGGTATGTATGCCCAAAAGGTGGAAATTACTTAAAAAAATTTCAAGGTTTTACTTAAGTGATTATGGTTAGACGGGGGACTTTTTAAGGAAAGAATTTTTGGTAACTAAGAGTAAATTAAAACAGATGTTAATTCTATCATTGAGAACTACAAAGTTAAGACATCAGTTCAAATGCTCTCTTGTGTAGAGTTTTCAAACAGCGAGAATATTAACAATTAATTATTTTTGTGAGCTTGAGTAGACATTAGAAAATAATTTACTTAATAAACATGTATACCTGCTATTTGTAATTATATGAAACGCATTAAGTTTTTTATTTGTCAGAATATAGAAAAATAAATCTTTTTTAGTCCTCTCTCAAAATGTAACTGCTTTTAATTTTTTCAGTCTCTCTACTTCCCTTTACAGTTTGTGGCAAGGTATTTTTCCCGAGTTTTTCTAAATGAGTATATTTCCGTTTGCATATATTATTGCAACATTTATTTCTGTGGGTATATTTTAAATGCATATACGTGCCTGTAATGGTTCATTTCAAATTCTGATTATGTGGTTGTAATGAAAAAACTGTATGTTAATGTTTCTGTTAGTATATGTATACATTGTGCCTACTAAAGTCCGTTGCCCTCCCAATAATTTATCACACACACACACGCACACACACACACACACACACACACACACACACACACACACACACACACACACACACACACACACACACACACGGGATTAAGTATGCTTGGAGCTAGCGTTTTTATCTCAAAAAGTACGAGGTACATGAAAATAGCCAATTGCAAGGTTGTTCACATCAACGATTTATTACAAAGGAAGAAAAAAAATCTTGAGCTCAAAAAAGAAAACACAAACAAGGATACAAAGGAAAAGTACATAGCACACGTGTATTTAATCCAGTTGAACAAAACTGCGCTTTCTGGAAATGAGGCTCAATTATTTGCCAAGCTCAAAAGTAAATTCTTCAGTAACAATAGACATTTTAATATGGATTTGCATTTCTTGCTGCACTCTCTTCAGCATGGAACATGGCATGCTGACTCAAGCATCCGCAATATGGTTTTGAAGTTCCTGCAGTATTGATGGAGGGGTTGCAAACACTCATTGTTTCATGTATCCTCACAGAAAAAAGGCCAATGTGTGGGTTCAGGTAAGGTGACCATTCAAACCATTCGACACAACCACCATATCCGATTACTTGTTGCTGGAATATATTTTGAATGTAGTGTGTAATACGCGATACCTTGTACAGGGAAACACCGTCATGTTAGAACCATATATTTTGGAGGTCACCCAATGACCCCTAGAGTATTGTGTGTGGATAATACGTTCTAAAGTAATGACAAGTACCGGGATTCCACTGAAGTGCCCTCGTAAAACGCCAGGCCAATCAGTCTGTTTTTGAATAATGCGTAGGAGACATGATAACGAGTGAGTGTTGAGGTTAATGGTGCAAGAGATTCCGGCTAAAAATTGCGCCAAACAATTGTTAAAATATTAAAATCCTAATAATACATAAAAATATAAAATATATGCATATATACCTGCATACATATAAAAGTTCCAATTAAAAGACTGTCTAAAATTTATAACACAGATTAATTATAAAAATCCAATTTTACATATAAAAGCAAATAGATTTTGGTAAAGTTTGATGACAAACTTCGGCAACACATCTAGAATTATTCAGTGACCAAAAATGGATGTTTTGATAGTTGTGCATAGTATTACGCGCAAAAGATGCCGCTTGCGTCTATTTGATACCGGTAAGAAACGTTGACTGGAACTCAAAGCGGTTTATAATGAAGATGCACCAATCATAGTGTCTTTGATCATTCCCAAATAAATATGCAATTTGTGTCCTATTTTAAGCATGTGTTTACTAAATGTATTTTCTTACACCTAATCGAAGATTCTGAGCAACTTTGTAATTGATTTTATTCATGTATCTCGTAAGTTTTAAGATAAGAACGCTAACATCAAGTTTATTATTTTTTGTATAGCGCCTGGAAAATTTACTATACCTAGACCCCACTTTTATGTGGCTATAACTCTTGTTCATAAATTATTTGGGGGTGACAATAGACACACTGTATATACATACATGTGGGGTATGCTAATCCACATACTCATTTAAATCCAGCATCTGAGCTTGATAAGCTAAGCTAGTTTATTGAATTCATATCACACACACCATATACATATATACAAAACTATTATAATAAAAATAATAGCAACTAGAAATTCGGTAGCCTTTAGAGCCGCAGAGGTAGAAATTCGGGTGCCTGAAGAGCAGCATCAACAAGTAGCGTCATCAGCACAGCAAGCAAGTAGAGATATCCAAAAAACGTCATCCAGGGCAAAGGAAGGCAGACAGTGACCATCTGATAGCATATCCAGTGTCAGGAACAGCAGCATCAAAGGCAGGCAGCTACTGTCGGTAGAAGATCCAACAACCACGCAGCAGATATCCACAACAGCACAGGCAGGCAGGGATATCCGGTAGCAGATTCAACAGCATCAGCAAAGGCAGGCAGGGACATCCGGTAGCAGATTCAACAGCATCAGTAAATGTAGGCAGGGACATCTGGTAGCAGATTTCAACAGCATCAGTAAATGGAGGCAGGGACATCTGGTAGCAGATTCAACAGCAGCAGTAAAGGCAGGCAGGGACATCTGGTAGCAGATTCAACAGCATCAGTAAAGGCAGGCAGGGACATCTGGTAGCAGATTCAACAGCATCAGTAAAGGCAGGCAGGGACATCTGGTAGCAGATTCAACAGCATCAGTAAAGGCAGGCAGGGACATCTGGTAGCAGATTCAACAGCATCAGTAAAGGCAGGCAGGGACATCTGGTAGCAGATCCAACAGCAGCAACAAATGGAGGCAGGCACATCTGATAGCAGATCTAACAGAAGCATAGAAAGTCAATTAGTTCAGGGTCACCATTATGTGTGGGGTATGCAAATCCACATTCTCAGTTAAATCCATTATCCTAACTAGACTAGCTTGTTGAATTCATATCAACCCGTATGCAAAACTATTATAATAAAAATAGTGATAACTATGGAATTTTTAATTTTGAGAGATGAGATATCCGGATTGAGTCAACAATCCTCAAACCCCTGTCTAGCACCGAGAGGCTTTGTGTTAGTGACTTGGCTGGAAAGAAGTAGGCATGGCTTCGGCATGGCTAATGGGGTGGCTCGGATGAGAAAGTCAGTTCTTGTCTTCCGATTGGTTGAGTGGAAGTTGGCAGTAAGCTTAGAGTACAATTTCACTAGAACTTGTTTTAAGAGTTAAGAATGGGAGTAAGTTAAAAATTTAATGAATTTAAAATATGAATATTAAAAATTTTTTGATTTAGAGAACTTTCAGAAGAGGTTTAATATTTATTATTCGAGGAATATTTAGTAACTATTCAATCAAAGCTTCCATAATGAGGCAAGTTTTTTTCTGATCATTCTGGGCTGTTTTGATTTTGGAGAGTAAAGTTAATAATTTGGGTTTTTTTAAAATTAATTCAGAAATTATGGAAAATAATTCGAGTACTTGAGCAAGGTCAGATACATTGTTATCTCTATCAAGGAATCCTCGAAAGCTTTCGATTTGATTTTCACTACTAGATTTATTTATGTTTTGACTGGGGTGGGGAGATTACGACTTGCAATATTTGCACAAGAAAAAAAAAACCTTCTATAACATTATTATTGGGAGCTGTGTTCCTATTTCTGTTTGCTTCTGGGAGGGGGGAACCTTTCTTTGGTTTTTGGAATTTTGGGCATTTAGTGTAGCATGCTGCATATATCCGTAAGTTTCACAATTAATACAAAAAGGGTTTTCTAAGCGAGTTTTAATGTCACAATCGCGAGTAATGTGTTCTTGTCCACATTTTAAACAACGAGGATTCATGTAACAGTTATTGCATTTAAAGCATTGGGTTATTCCCCTTACGGAGAAGCCCCTCTACTCTAATCTGCAGATAACCCAATTTTTCTAAATCGAAGATGGTTTTACTATTGTCATTTCGGGGTAAAGTTACTTGGAAGAGCGAGAGGGGGGCTTTATTCCTCCTGGAAATCATTTTGCTGCAGGTATCAACTTCATATCCTAAGTCTTCCAGACCACGCCGAATTTCTTCGGCAGTGGAGAAAGTGGGTAGGCCTTTGATAACGACTTTTATTAACTTGTTTACTTCCGAGTTGATAACGTGGAATTCAAATTCCTTATTCTGTTTCAGCGTGTGAGTAAGGGCGCGATCTTCTTCGAAATCTTTAGTGAACCGCTTAATGGATCTTTCAGTCAATTTACATTTGAGGTTCGGGAACTTTTCAATGATGCTTTTGATTTGATCTCTATAATGTGTATTTATTTTAAGCTTAATAGGGGGAGGGGGTTTGGGTATGTCGTAGGGCTTCTTCGGGGGATCGGTGGTTATAGAAATTTGTCGTTCAACATCTTGCCCCAAGTCAAAGAAGCTATTGACTGTTTCAACGGGATCAGGGTTTTTGTTGGGGAATCGGTTCTAGCTGTCGTTTTAGGGAAGACAAAATCTTCCAAGGATTCCTTGCTTTTATTTTTACGTTTTTTGTTATTTTTCTTAGGTTTTCTATTTTTATTTTCCTTAACGTTAATCTTATCAGGATCATTAGTGGTATGTGGTATTTTCGGTATTATTAAGATTACCCTCGTCTACAACGGTAGGAGGGATTTCGTGCCCATTACAATCAGTTCTAGTGCGGGAGGGGGTTCTAAGCTCATTTACCAGGTCTTCCTTTCTTCTCAGCATGGCTTCAGTGTTCTTCCGGTTTAGTTCGATAAAAGAGTTCCTGGGGCTGGAAGTTCGAATACTTCCTTCTTGCTGGAGAGTCTGGTGAATGGCTGAGATTCCTATGACGTTTCTCTAAGATTTTCGCAGACTGAGAGTTGTTTGTTGGGGGAAATATCCATAATAATGGATGATTCAAAGTCCGATATCATGATGAGTCAGTATGCAGATCAGAGTCAATCCCCGTAACTATAAAAGCTCTTAAAAGAGCTGTACGGGAGTGATAACTATTGAATTCAAATATCAACATACATACAAACTGCTGAAATAAAAATAGTGGTAACTATTTACAATATAGTAAAGTATGGTAGAATGACGGAGCCACCTACAGCAATAAATAAATGGTGGCGCCAAATACATATTTCTGATGAAATATATATTTTTGGAGATGCGTCGTACAAATTTAGGAAAGGTCCACGCAATAAAAAGGTATAAGTTCTTCCTGAATAAATCAAAAGTTATCCAATTTTTTGTACATTTAGTGTCTTTTAAGACATTTTGCTCATTTTCAGCTACTATTATTTATTTCTGCAACTTTGTTGAGACAGCTACATTTATTTGCCTACTCATAAATATTATCCATTCGTAAAATTTTCAACTTAATCTAATATTTCATAGCATTTAGTATACATGCTATCGCATTTTTGTAAGAAATTCATTTGGTATCTATTTTTTAGAAGCCGTGCTCGGGGCAACAGTAGGAGCTCTAGAAAATAATAGCTTACAATACATAGATGCCTTAAATAGGTATGTGTTGAACTATTGACTACAAATATAAATGCATATAAATGTACTATCCTAGAAGCTGCGCTCAGCTGTCTTTTGTCTAGCTACAATACATGTCTGTTTATATGAACACTTTCCAGATTCCAAATACAGAGAAAAATCGCTTAACACGAAACTGAAAGGACTGAAATATGTTTTCGTGTTAAAGGATATTGAAAAAAATATATATATCAATAAAATTCAGTTTATTAAAGTTTATTTTATTTACATAGATATTTAGATATGCACATGTTTAATAAAAATCTATGAAACAAAAGAAACATTCACAAGAGCTTAAAGAAATTTAATACAAAATTTTGAAATTTTATGGAAAATTAAACGTTTATTGAGTTTTTGGAAAATAAACTGATATTTTTCTTTGCATTATTTTTTTACCATCAAGTTTTCAATAAATTGTTCGATATCGTCCATTTTGTGTTATTCATTTCATCATTGGAATCTGTGACAAAATGACTACGCTTAATTGCATGATTCCTCATTTCGGAGGATGTGGAAACAGGAACTGCATTATTCATTTCACTTCCATCGTTGGAATCTGCATCAATGGTATTTTTTGAGCCTTGAACAAGCTCTAAAATGTCTTTGTCTGCTACAATTGGAGCTATACACACAGTATCATTATTTACTGCAATGAATTCTTCCAATAATAATATAGGACAGTCCAATTCGGCTGGTGTTTTCGGTATTTTGTTTCATTCCCGAAAAAAATAATCTTTTCGTGTTAAGCGGTTTTTGTTTCATGTTAAGAGAAATAATGCATGAAAATACATAATAGTTTATCGGGACCAATGTATTATTTCGTGTTAACTGTTATTTCGTCTTAAGCGTTTTTTGTGTTAAACGTATTTTACTGTATTGTATTATTAGTGTATTTTAATTTAGGATCTTTGTATATATATATATATATATATACGACTACTAACTGGTACACCCGTTCTTTGCACGGAGAAATTGAAAAGTTAAACGATACAGAATGAAGGATATTGAAGTTTTTGATGAGTTAAGTTTAAGTGAATTGCAAATTAAATAAAAAAAAAGGCTTTTTGCACACTTGGCAGAACAAAAAACGAATATTTGTTAAATTTTAAGTCTGAAGGTCTAATAGCATAAGAAAAGAATTTTTTTTCTCTTGTGAGTCGATTTTTGAAAACACCTTCCTAAGTGGATCTCTGCTCAGCAAAAGTAACACATTGTTACAAATTTTGAGTAATGAATGCTTCAAATAGTGTAAATAATTTATATCTGGATGTGTAATACGTTAATATTACTTTCTGTTGTATTTACTTTATGTTAAAGTTGTAATATTCGCAAGCAACACCGGTTCTTGCATTGTAATGGTGATTCAATGGAAACATAGCGAAATGTTGTCGATAGAGCCAAGTTGACAACCATGTTGGCAACTTGGCTATTGATTGAACGGGGCAGAAGCTGATATGCTGTAGTGCCACCTGGTGAGGAACTACAACAAAAAGGATTGCATAAAAACCTTTTTTCAAAATATAATACATATATTTGCCAATTTTCATAGTGATCGATTGAACGGTATTGGAGTGAAGCGATTTCATATATACAAACATTCATTTATATATAGATGGATTAACATTAAAGGAGAACCTATCTGAACCAAATTTCTCTGTGCTTGGTGATCATGTTGGCAACTTGGCGATTGATTGAATGGTGCAGAAGATGATGTGCTTTAGCGCCACCTGGTGGGGAGCTGCAACAAGGATGATAGCACAAAAACCGTCTCCACAAAATTACATATACGTGCCAGTTTTCATAGTGATTGGTTGAATGATGTTGGAGTGAAGCGATTTCAAAAATACAAACATCCATTTACATATATAAGTAGATTTATATATATGGCATATAAGGATACTTGCGTCTGTTTTGACAGCTGCATTAAAAAAAAATATGTATTAACGTTTTCCTTAATAGTTTTTAAACAAATTCTACTAGATATTTTGTATTTAGTCAAAGAAGTGATACATTTAAGAGCCAAAAAAACTGGTGCTCCTGCCTAATATCGTGTAGGCCCCCCAAAAGCACGCCGAAGTGCCGCAACACGCCGTGACATGGATTCGATTAATGTCTGAAGTAGTGCTGGAGGTAGATGACACCATGAATCCTGCAGGGCTGTCAATGAATCAGTAAGAGTAAGAGGAAGTAGAGATCTCTTCTGAACAGCACGTTGCAAGGCATCCCAGATAAATTCAATAATGTTCATGTCTGGGGATTTTGGTTGGCAGCGGAAGTGTCTAAATTCAGAAGAGTGCTCCTGGAGCCACTCTGTAGCAATCCTAGATATGTGGGGTGTTGAATTGTCCTGCTGAAATTCCCCCAGTCCTACGGAATGAACAATGGACATGAATGGGTGCAGGTGATCAGACAGGGTGCTTACGTACCTGTCACCTATCAGAGTCGTATCTAGACTTATCAAGGGTCCACCAAACACGCCACATACCATCACATAGCCTCCCCCAGCTTCGACAGTCTCCTGTTGACATGCAGGGTCCATGGATTCACGAGGTTGTCTCCATACACGTACACGCCCATCAACTCGATTCAATTAGAAACGAGACTCGTCAGACCAGGCAACGTGTTTCCAGTCATCAACAGTTCAATGTCGGGATTGACGGGCCCAGACAAGGCGTAAAGCTTTGTGTCGTACAATGAACAAGGGTACACAAAAGGGCCTTCAGCTCTGAAAGCTCATATCGATGATGTTTCGTTGAATGGTTTGAAAAGTGACACTTGTTTATAACCCAACATTAAAACCTGCGGAAAGGTTGCCTGTCTATCACGCTTAATGATTTTCGTCAATCGTCGTTGAAATAATCTTGCATAATCTTTTTCCGACCGCAGCGATGTCGTACATTTGATGTTTTACCGGATTCCCGATATTCATGGTACACTCGTGAAATAGTCGTACGTGAAAATCCAAACTTCATCGCTACCTCGAAGATTCTATGTCCCATCTCTCGTGCGCTGACTATAATACCTCGTTTAAACTCACTTAAATCTTGATAACCTGCCATTGTTGCAGCAGTTACCTACCTAACAACTGTGGCAGACACTCGTTGTCGTATATAGGCTTTGCCGACCGCAGCGCCGTACTCTGATTGGTTCCATATCTTTTTATTTGCATACGTATGCCTATACCATTTTTTTGGCTCTTCAGTGTGTATAACAGTAAAATAAACATTTAAAAACCTTTGACAGAAGAAATGCTGAAATTAAATACCTAATTATTCCTAATAATAATTTGATGTATAAGATAGCCTCTTAATACCTTAAATTCCTGTAGGTATACATTGTTTTTAACTTTATTACCTTATATATATTTAATGCATTGCTTGCATTATATCGGCATACATATTAGGCTGAAAGCATTCTTAGACAACATAACATTTCATAACATTCTTCAGACATAACTTTTCTTTGAGTTTAATTGTGTTATTAAGTGTTAGTGTACTAGGTTTCTTATGTATATATTGTTCCGTAGATTCCGTGTTCGAGGATTTTTCGCAGTTAGTCTCAAAGAGCAAAACAGTTCTTCAGGAACGATGGAAATTAACTGTCGAAAAACAATCCTTTGAAATATTGGATGCAACAGTAAAATTTGTAAAATAAATCACGGAAGATCTTTTACAGCACTCAGACACAAGTATCAAAGTCTAGAAATACAAATACGTAATGTATTCTCAAGCAATTGATCGATGGAACCAACTCTTCTATATCTCAAAGCAATACTGACTCTTCAACGGACAAAACAATACTAACTCAGTTCC
This sequence comes from Trichonephila clavata, assembly GCA_019973975.1. Classification (NCBI taxonomy): domain Eukaryota; kingdom Metazoa; phylum Arthropoda; class Arachnida; order Araneae; family Nephilidae; genus Trichonephila; species Trichonephila clavata. Next base: position 9,567 of record BMAO01010467.1, on the reverse strand, counting down.
GATGAGCAACTCCCTATTTATAGTCTGCACAGAATTTTCTCGAAAACTCCTCTTATGTCATAGATCATGATATTAGTAGAATTTCCAGAAGAATCCGTACCGCAGCAAAGTCGCCAAAATTGTCGCCAAAAATTATACCAACTTGGCTTAATCTCCAACATTTCGCCAAGTGTACATTGAATCCCCATTATACTGTAAGGAACGGCTTTGCTAGCAAATATTAGAATTTTAACATACAATAAACACAACAGAAATTAATATTAATGTGTTACATATCCAGATATAAATTATTTACACTATTTTAAGCATTCATTGCACAAAATTCATAATATATATACACACTCAAGAGCAAAAACATTATGACCACCTGTCAATAACGAGTTGGCCACCTTTTGCGCGCAACATAGCTTCAACCCGCCTTGGCATGGATGCCACAAGTCCTTGGTAGATGGCCGGAGACGGATTGTAACAGATGTTTAAACAACGGTCACGCAAATCCGAGATATTGCGAATAGGTGGTCTTTGAGCTCTGAGCTGCCATCCCATGACATCCCAAATGTGTTCTATCGGATTGAGATCCGGTGAGTTGGGCAGCCAGGACATTAACTGGAATTTACCATCATGTTCCTGGAAACACTCCAACACAATTTTAGCCTTGTGACATGGGGCATTGGAACATTTCATTTCCAGCTGGAAACACAGAGGCCATGTAAGGGTGCAACTGGTCCGCAATGATGTTCAGATACCCTGTAGCAATCATGGTCTGCTCTACCACAACCACAGGTCCCAGAGACGTCCAAGAGAACGTCTGGCAAATCATAATACCACCACCAACGGCCTGTGTATGACCTACTGTACATTGAGGGAGCAACTGTTCGAATGGAAGATGGCGTATCCTGACACGGTCATCGGCGTGATGAATGACAAACCGTGATTCATCTGACCAGGTAACTCTCTCCCACTGATCCATGGGCCAGTCGCGATGTTCCCAGGCCCAGCGCAGGGGCAGTTGGCGATGACGCTTGGTCAGCAAAGGCATGCGAGTGGGACGTTTGCTGCGTAGCCCCATATCCAACAGTGTCCGCTGAAAAGTGTGCTCCGATACTATTCTACTTGGCCCTGCATTGTATTGGGCTGTCAGCTGAGCCTCTGTCTGGCTCTGGTTTTGCTTCACCATGTGAGACAGTCTCCGACGACCTTTACTTTGATAGCTTGTGGAAGTACAACACCATGTCGTCTACTGCTGGTTTCACCGTCATTCATCCACTTTGCATAAGTATTAACAACGGTAAATCGCGAACAACCCAAGAGTCGTGCAGTTTCGGAAATACTTGTTCCGAGCCTTCGAGCCATTACAATCTGCCCTTTATCAAAGTCGCTTAGATCCGCAGTCTTTCCCATCACACACAGAAGTAAGTGAAAGAATGATTGATCAGACTTCAGCAGCAGTTAAATACCATTTCCAGCTGATCACATGCCTTCCACGTCATCCAGGCGAGTTCATTGCAAAATGTAGGGGTGGTCATAATGTTTTGGCTCTTGAGTGTGTATATATATATATATAGTAGTACTTGTTTTCTTTTTTCTTTGTACTTAATTATAAATATTTGTACGAGGTTGGCTTACAACTGGAAGAAAACCATTAAATTAAAAAGCATCCGTCACTGGATGATATCATGCAATATAGAGAAGTCCTCTAGTACGGCTAGGAATCGTATATTGATGAAGTTGATATAAGATTCCAATTATTCTGTCGGAAATTTATTAGAAATGACTGACAAACATGATTTTACTTTAACTAATGTCAAAAAATTCGGTATCATAATTTTAAGATGCAATGTCAAACAGCCGTAAATAATCTCTTTGTAATTTTAGGTGACGAATCAAAGTGAATAGAAAAAAAAATATTCTAAAATTATAACATTTGAATGTAATTTTTGATTAAGTTAACACATTGCATCTATCCAAAACCATTCGAGAAAATGAGTTTTTACTGAAAATAAAAAAATAATAGGTATGAGCGTGTGTGGTAATGGTTTCGAAGCCTCATCAAGCTTTGATATTAAATAACTTTCAAAGTGGTTAGAACATAATGTTGAAATAGCAGATGGTCGAAATCGTCCACGCTTCACAAACTTTATCCATGTTTTGATAACAATAAAATTTTCGAATAAAATTCAGGGAAATATTTAAATTAATAACTTTTTTCTCGCTTGCTTCAGTGCAATCAATACGACATTTTGGAAACCCTAACTGGAAAACACAATAGCTATAAAAATCAATAACAATCAATTTTGAATTGGGGAACAGATGACTTTATGTACCACGTGACCTTGACGTCACTTGAACTTAGCCAATTGGTTGCTAACTTCAGCCAAAAAGTATAAGGACTCGTTTATAAAAATATTAATCGAAAACAAAAGGGTAAAATAAATAAAATTTATCAAAGTTTCTTCTATATTTTTTATGTAAGTAAAAAAACATAATTTATAACTTTTCCCCCCTGAAAGACTTTTAGATATATATACATCGAGAATGTTCAAATTTTGGGAGTGGACGGACTTCATCTTTAGCTTAACTTCTGGTAGAGAAGCAAAGCGTCACTTAAAAGCTATTCAGGATTTCACTACATCAGTAAGTTTTCTATTTTTTATTCTTATGCTAATACGTAGGGATTTTAAAAAGTAAGGTAATAAGAACATTTAGAGTAAAATGTTTTTTCAGGAAGTAAAAAAAATATATACAATGTAGGAAGGTCACAGAAACATATTATTTCTCTACATCACCAATACTCGACCTGCGACCCGTGGGTCGCATTTGGCCCACCGAGCCTATTTAAGTAGCCCGGTCATGGCCCATTGCTCTGAGAAATTCATTTATTTATGAAAAACTTCTGGAAAATTCTTTGTTAAAAAATCAAATGTATCATTTTTACTTTTTGCTGTCGATGTCGTATGGATACGGATTGATATTTCTTTTCTGATTAATAAAAATAGACAACAGTGGAGTACCTACCATTTTATGAGTGGAACTAATTTTTAACTGTCTTTCATATCTTGCAAGCGAAAAATATTCGAAGAAAATAGATTGTTTTAAGATAATTGAGAAGTTGACTATTTTGTAGTGAAAAACACGCATGGTTCAGTAATTGTTTGATTTTTCACGAAAGTGTTGTATTTAAAAAATCCTAATAATATAAAAATGATAATTAAAAAAGGCAAAATAGAGGAGTTTTAATATTTTGATCAATTTCCATATTTTAAATTGTCCATGTTTCTAATTCTTAAAAAGCATTTCTCTCTCTCTCTCTCTCTCACCCCCTTCATTAATTCTCCTGTTGCGACCCGCGTGAAATAGCTAACATATGTATGCAGCCCGGCATAAAAAAAGGTTGAGTATCCCTGCTCTACATAGTCACCATACTTATCGAAGCATTGTTCTATTGGTATACCAAACCATCGAAATCAGCATAGTAGATATCAATAAGTATTGTAGATTGTGCAACTACATCAAAACGGCCTACAAAACCTTAGCATAGGTTCTGTAATGCTGCTCTCTCAAGTGTTTCCTTGGTAAAATCCTAGCACAGCATACTGCTGTATTTGGCGACAAAAGTTTTTCGTCAAATAGCGGCAAGTAAAAGACCGCGTTTTTCAAAATGGCCTCAAGAGACGAAAAACATCGAAAAAACGTGGTTTCTTTAATGAACAACATGGAAACATGAAATCAAAAATAAGAAGTTAAATGCAAATTTCGAGCATCCATTACAAAATTCTATCAATCCTTCATCATACAAAAACAATTATTACTTTCTTACCTTTTATTCAGGGAGGGGGGAATCCATCCGTCGTGTTTTTACGAAGAAAACGTGTTTTCTAAAACAGCTTCAACAAGAAAAACTGAAAAAGAGTCGCTTCTAAAATGATAAAGGGGAAAAAGAAATCCAATATGAATACCTTATTCTGATGAACTAACGATCTCCATTTCTCTCAAAAACAAATTATTTTCATATTTCGGACATCCATACCTACTGAAATATTTTCAATCGTTCACTCATTCACAAAGCAAGCATTTCTTTCTTACATCTTTCATTCAAAAGAAAAAATATCCATTCGTCGAGCTTCAAAAACGAAAACGTGGTTTCCATAATGGCTTCAAGAAGAAAACAGAAAAAACGTTGCTTCTAAGATGCAATAATGAGAAAAAACATCGTCCAAATTGAATTTATCAATCATCTTCCTTTCTCTCTAACAAATATTCTTTCAGCAATTGTTTCATTAAAAATTTTTTTTTTAAAAATCCTCTCATTCCTTTAATTTCAGCATTCTAGAGAAATCGTGCACGTCTTCAAGTTGACCATCAGAAAAAAAATGACCGCTGTACAAAAAATCTGGTCCGAATAGGGTTACTATTCTCTAAATTTTGCAGAGTTACCATATAGTAAATTTTATCGCCAAAAATTTTGTTGCCAAGAAGTTTCCCCTGCTAGGATCCACCCGTTTCCTTAAAAGTCCGAAAAGATGGAAATCATTTGGTGAGAGGTCGAAAATATATAAAGAGCGTGGTCCAATAACTCCTACCGAAAAACCTCTTTCTTCATTTTGCACATCTGTTTGTCGAATTCCGGGCACCAAAACCACACTTGTATTATACGCCAAACTTGTATTACTAAACGCCTTGTATTATACTAAACGCCGATGAAGTTCAGCTGGAGAATTGCTTTTCAAACGCAAAAACCATGTCACACTTCTTATTTCAATTGTGGACCCTGTTTCCATCAAAGCTATTATCTTTCAACTGAGATTTAGTCATGTTACTGGAGAACTAGCTTCTTCTACCGCTACCGTTTGAATGCTATGAACAACGGTTTGCTGAAAGGTAGTTTTTTTTATTATTTATACGGTTAATTTGCAAATCCCCCCCCATTAGAGCTCTTGTTACCTTACTTTTTGAAACACCAAGGTATTATGTGAAGCTACTCAACTTTTATTATTAAAGGCTTTGTAAACTTTTATTTGTGATTATACACTGCTATGCAATAAAAACAACTAAATATGGTATGAAATTTAAACTTGCTCATTTGTGTTGTTTACCTAGGCATGCTGAATGACAATATACGTACATTTACGTCAATGACTTGGAAAACAATTTGCTAAGGGAACCAAGACATTCTTAAACTTCAAAAAAATTGATTTTTCAATTTTTATCTTAATAAATTATAGTTTAAAAAAACTAAAAAACACGTTTTTATAGCGAATCGAACTAAAAAGTAAAAAAATAATTCTTAATCTATATATATAAAGGAGAAAAGCGACTCACTCACTAACTAACTAATCACGATATCTCCAGAACTATTGAACCTACAAACTTGAAATTTGGTAGACATGTTCCTTTCATGGAGTAGAGATCAGCTAAGAACGGATTTTGCGAAATTCAAACCACAAGGGGCGTTAAGAGGTGTTATAAATAATTATTTTCATTTTTATACTACTCGACGTACAATCTTGAAATTGGGTAAGCAGATTCCTTTCATAGAGTAGAGATCCGCTACAAAATAAGTTTGGTGAAACTCAACCCCCAAGCGGGGGTGTTATAGAATTTCCATTTTTAAATTATTAGAAGCACAGTCTTTAAATTTGATAAATAGATTCCTTTTATAGTGTAGAGATCAGCTACAAGATGAGTTTTCTGAAAATAGCCCAACAAAGTGGCGTTACTGGGGGTTAAGGGGCGTTAAAAATAATTGTTCCCATTTTTAAACTACTTGACGTACAATCTTAAAATTGAGTAGGTAGATTCCTTTCATAGAGTAGAGATCCGCTACAAAATGAGTTTGATGAAAATTGACCTCCAAGTGGCTTTGCTGGGGCTTAGGGGGCGTTATAAATAATTATTCCTATTTTTAAACGATTAGACGCACAGTCTTGAAATTTGGTAAGCAGGTTCCTCTCATAGGGTAGAGATACGCTACAAAATGGGTTTCGTGAAAATCGACCCCCAAGTGACGCTGCGGGGCTTAAGGGGCGTTATACATAATTACTTCCATTTTTAATCTCCTGGAAGTACAGTTTTAAAATACACTCATGTCCATAAATTAAGGATAATGAAGTTCAGGCAAAGAAAGAGACAGAAGCAAAACAAATTTGACTTATTTGTAAAGTCTATTTATTAAACAAAAGGTAAAGAGCAAAAAAGATGCCATTTGTTTGACATAATTAATAAAAATTGCAATTTTTATACTCCCTGGAGCAAATTTCAAAAAAAGAACCTATTTACAAAAAACAGTATAACATGGTTAGTATGATGGTTAAGGGTACAGTAGAGTTTCAAAATCAATTTTTTTAATTACCAATGAAATTTTTTCAAATTTGCAGGAAATGTGTAATATGTTACCAAATAAAAATATACAAATTTTAGTCAAAATATCTTTATTAGTTTTTGAGATATTAGTTTTTTTAATTTTAATTGTAATAATTAACATATTTCAAAAAGCTCCATGCGCAACCAGATTCAGTCTACGCTGTCAATATTATCTAATAATGTTCATTTTATATATAAAAATAAAACTTAGTAAAATTTTCTTCATATTTCTCTTTTTAAAAAATTAAAAAATTATTTATGTTGAAAATTTTAGTTTTTTTCCTTAAAAACTAAATAAAATGTTTATATTCTCTGGTTTTTATTATTCCCCCTTCACTTTAATAAAAAAACATTCACTACCATATATTTATACACCTATAGAGAATATGTGTGCAAATTTTCACTGCAATTGGGAAAAATGTGTTGCGCAGGGAACATTTTAAAGTTATTGAAACGACAAAAATTATAATTCCCTTAAAGGAAGGTTTTTATGAGTATGATGATTATAAATCTTCAATCACATTCGATAAAAGCAATTATTACTATAATTAAGGAATACCATATTGTTTACAACTTGTATACTGATTTTCTTTATGTCATTGTAATAAATATATCTAATTTTCAGTAGTAAATGAAAAATTTAATATTTTGATGTTATCATTGAAAATATGACTGAAAATGTATTTTAAAGTCAAGCACAATTGTAGAACTTTATATACAACATATCTAAATGTAAAATAATATAAATAAAATAAAATATTATCATTAATAAAAATTAAATATACTATTATTTAAGATTAACTTACCATAGTACCGTGATTTCAAATTATATACATCCAAATAAATATTTAAAAAAAAACAGGTTATACAAAATTGTCCAGCTCCATAACTGAGCTCATTCTTTTCCCTATTTTTGTCATTTTTTTTATATTTTTGAATTTTTTTCTCCTTTTTATATTGTTCTGAGGCTTTTCGCTTTCTTTGCGACAACCTTCGGTTATCGCGTCTGTGGGCAATTTTGAATGCAGTGTCTACCATTTCACTATTATTTAATTTTAGCGTTTCAACATAGCCAATATTTACTTCGCTGACCGCTGCTGTTACTGCAAGATCAATTCGTTTCTTTGAAACAAACACATCTTTGGGGCATTTCCTCCAAATACAACTGTGTATACTCTCATTGGCATTTTGGGTTTTGCCGGAAACACAGCGAAGAAGAATTTCATTTGAGGCAAGGCGCTGGTATACTGGCATAATTTTAGCAACTACTTCTTCTGACAGTTTTGTTTACATGCTTTTATGACTACCTGGTACTTTATTATCTGCCTTAGCTCTATTATAAAAGCACCAGGATAGCTTTCCTTCAGGACATTTGCTGTGCATTGGCTTTACATCAGTTGACATACAATGATAAAGAGTTGCTAAAATTGACTTCTTCATCCTATCAACTTCTGGAGCATTGTCGACAATGGCTTTCCTGTAAAAGTTCTGTAATTTTGTTATTGTTGCGTCAGTCAAACTACCTTGTTTACGACCACCTAATGTCACACCTTTCACACGCCACTCTTTCACTTTATTCCGGAGTGATGTTCCCAAACGTTTGGCTACGTGGTTAACACATTCTTCTTTTTTAATGACAACATAATCTGCATACACTTTTTTTTCATTCAGGTGTTGGTGTGTTTTTGCATCACCGTCACAAAGTATAGTGGTATACCGCATTGCGCAGTCAGACATTGACCGGTTCACAAAATGTAGGCAGCATGCATTTCCATACTACCTGAGGAACCGTCAAAGTTTTTCTGGCACTTTTTCTGAATGCCCTGATTTTCAAATCTGAAACTCGGGGCTCGCTTCACCCAAATCTTTTGCAGCCATACTGCATTCATGGAAATACTTTGACAAAACCTCAAAGTCAACAACGAGAATTGTCATTACATCAATGACAATGCCGATGCCATGTAGAGACGTACGGCCTCTTTTGTGCCACGTTCCATCGTATGATACAGTTATATCAATAATATTGTTCTGAACAAGATCAGGATGTAAATATAAATTTGTTTGTCTCACGTGGTCTCTTGAGATTTGTTGCATTTCAGCTTTCGCATTTTCATTTTTGCTTTATAAGTTTTCTAAGCATTTCGAAAATGTTTTACGATCCATACACGGTGTACCTAAAATTGATGAGAAAGTTTCTAAGGCTGCGTGACCTCTCTCTATAGCCAAGAATGCGGATGCAAGTTTTGTGTTGATATCAAATTTCCTGAAGGGTTTTTCTCGTTGATTTGTGAAGGCATGTCCATATGATTTTTTACATTTTTTCGCAAACAAGTTCCATTTGGGTGGAGAAACCGTATGAATTGTGTGCTAAAATCTTCAACGAGAACTAGTTGCAATCACTGCATGGAACATTATGTAACAATGACGTCCACATTGAATTATTGATGAAATGATTTTCATTTGATTCAGAATCCACATCACTTTTACTCATACCTGATGTACTAGGAACAGCTCCTGTTGAAATTTCATCACATTTACTATCAGATGATGAACTACATGCAGATTTTCCTTTTCCTAAATTTCTTATGCAGGCAGCTCTGCGTTTGCTTGGTCGCCCTTTGGGCTTTCGATATTTTGAACTTATACTGTGCATTATCACAAAACAAAATAAACTGTGATAATTTTGCTCAAAAGAATAGAAAATATATAAAATATTAAAAGATAATGGCAATATAGAGCTTTAGTTCTGAAAAGAACTGTTTCTTATTTATAAAACGAAACTCAAAGAAAGCTGTGTTCGCAACAAAGTTGGTTAGTCAATGTAAACAAAAACTTTATACCACACAGTTTGAGTTACAGTTAGTTTCATGTTGCCAAATTATAGAAAAATATATAATGCATATGTAGAGTAAAAAAAAATAACACATACAGTAAGTAAAAGTATCGCTAAAAATGATAAAAGAATACAATACAGACGCGTAATTCTGCAGCTGATGCAAGCAGGGGTGTTTGACAGATGTAAACAAAGGGGCGTGGTCAAACAGGTGTTCGAATTCAAAAGAGCATAACTTCTATAAAAATGATCGGAATTGAAAAAATCTTTTTGCATTCAGTAGCAATGATTACAAGCATTAATAATATGCTAAAAGTGAAAAATCGAAAACTTGATCCATTTTCACCAATTTGAAAGTCCACTGTACCCTAATA